>JXXA01010022.1:0-21964 GCA_000956255.1 Anopheles punctulatus | reverse complement strand
CTGTTCCAAAGCGATGATCAGATTGGTTCCGAATCGTCTCACTACACCATTCCCATCGCATTTGAATGGCTTCAAAAAAAAATCGGGATCAAAAGTACGTGGCTTTTTCCCAAGATTACGCTTTTCGGTTCCCACATTCGTATCTGGATCATCACAAACGGGCCCGAGATGCCTTTTCCCAGCAGATTATTTGTTCCACGTCTCGTCGAAACCTTTGACGATAAATCTCTGCTGTCGCAAAGGCTTCGAATGAATCTTTTAATTGGTACAAAAAATATCTTCCTTTCGAGTTGCTCCCATCGCAAAAGCAAACCTCACCGAAAGCGTCTTACCGAGCCCAAGCGCAAAGGCTGAATTCCACCTGCTCACTGTAGCAGGGCCTACCCTAATCAAACCCTGACCGATCGCAATGACCCTGGGAACGTCGGTTCGGGACCGATCAAATCCGCTAATCAAATAATCAAAGGGTAGCGTAAACTCGCTTTGACCGATTCCCTTGGGTTTCCATAAAATACAATTGAGAGAAAAAAAAACGGGTCAAGTGTACGAATCCCAACCGCCGAGCGTGCGTTTCGTAAATCGATATCGCTGGAAGTGATAAGAATAGTTTCGCCCGGAACGTGATAACAAGACATTCCATAACCTTCACCTGTATGGTTGGTTCGTTATTTTTTTTTTCTTATTGAAGCTATTACTTGTCCCCAGCGCCAGCAGACACGACGATAAGAGTTCGTCATAGGCAAAACCAGCATGGTTTCTGTTTAATGACACCCTTTTTCTGGGAGCTATGTTTGAGCAGTGACACATTGCCCAGGTCCAACGCAACCCCATCATACACTCCATCACCCCGGCGTGTTTTGTGGTGTCAGTTTTCAAACCGGCCAACAAAAAAAAAAAAAACATCGACCCAGAATTGGGACACGATGGGAGTCGCGTGCATCATGCGCTACTTCTGCTGCCTCTGAACGCTTTACTACGGAAGTGTTTATATCACTTTTTCCATGCACATTTGATGGAAAACTTTTCGGTATGCTCGTCCGTGGTGCGACAGAGGGGTGGTGGTGGCCGGATCGGTTGTGTGCTGTTGCCGGAAGTATAATTGTTGGTTTGGTGGCAGTGGAAAACGAAAAAACAAACCCCCACTGTTGTCCAGTGGCCCAGCATAGTGGGGTTTTTATAGCGCAATTCCGCGTGTTATGGTTCGCGAAAAATGTGCACATTGCAGCCGTTCGTGTGTGTGTGTTTGTTTGTTGATTTTTTGGCTTATATTTAACTTCATTGCCTGCCTTGTGTCGTATTGATTGTTTTAAACTCATTGTGTCCGTATTGTTAGACATTTTTCGCACGCAAAACACCTCCACAGTAACAGGAGTAAAGGTATTTTTCCCATAATTCATTTTTATTTATTTTTAAACGGAAGAGCTTACTTATGAGAACTTTATAATGGTTGCAAAATACAAATATTGGCATTAAGCGATTGAAAGGTTTGTTTGCGTTGGAAAACGTTTAAACTTGACCAACTCGTTGTCATTCTTTTGTCAGACTTTGACCAAATTTTTGTGTCAAATGTTTTCGAAAAAAAACCTGCTGGAAAGCTAAAATATTAGTATCTTGGTATGAAGCTATAAACGAGTCAGGATCAGCTCTGTATGGTGTATAGCGAACGGTTCCTATAAGGAAAAAAAACGCCACCCTGCGTTGAGCACCACCACTTTTGCCATATGGCCAGCTACGGAACTGGAAACCTCATCAATCGCTACGTTCATTAGCGTGAAAGCTTTCCAATTGCCCTTTCCCTAACAGAACAAAGCAATGGGAATGGCTCCTGTTAGAATGCCACAAACCACGCGAAGCCACCGAACCGAAGGGTCCATCCCAAAAGGCAAACGAAAACGTACAAATTGAACGGCCAAATAATGCACCAAAAGGTGCTGGCCTCGGAGGTACGAAGAAAAGCAACGGTAATGTTTTCTTCTTTCACCTTGTTGTTTTTTTGTTTTTTGAAAGGGACCCCAAATAGGCGTAAGTAAAGCCATGAAACATTAGAAAACATTAGATGAGGGAAAAAACGGGGAAGAAATTGCACTTAGCACCCGGGAAGTAGCAATAGGAAAGGTGCCAGAAAGAATTGAACCGAAGTAGAAACATCCAAGACTCAAAAAAAAAACACACACACACACAGAAGCGGCGAGGGTGAATAAAATGTAAAAATGCGCAAGTGAACTCCCGGCAGTGGTGGGTAGAACGTGCATATGGGTAGAAAAGACACACCAAAAACCGGTACAAAAAAAAACGGGCGAGAAAGCAAAAGGGGCCAAACAAAACGGAGGGAACGAGAATGCGCAACCGAAAAATAAAAAGAAAAAAAAAAACATTATGTTTATCTTGTTCGGACCGATCCGGCTTTAACGGGTCCCTCCTGGGTGGGTGTGTGTACCTGAACGGTGGTGGTGGGTTGTTTGAATGGCGTGGATGAGAAAAAAAAGCAGCTTCAAAAGTTTGAGAAGCACCACCGAACGAGAGCAGAACCGGGCAGGTTGTTCTTGTCCGTTTCTGTTTTTCATTCTCTTCGATCGTACGCTTGGATGGGCTTTTTTGTTCGGTTCTTTCGGGATCGCGACTTCTGCTGACTTCTTGACGGGTACGCGGGATCTTCTCAAGAGGTCCGAAGCGTATAAACGCACACACACACACAAACCATGGCTTGGTGTTGTGAAATGGTGGCGTGCGCAAGTTAAAAGTCCCAAGCTGGTCAAACAGGTTTCCCATTTGCTGGTATTGGTAACGTTGGGGACGTGACCACCTCACCCCATCGCACTCGCCAACGTAAAGGTCCCCCGTGTACGATGCTGCGGCGACAGATTTAGCTCTAAACTTCAACGCATGTATAGAAGAGGAAAGGTTCGGCTTTCCTCGGAGGTGAAATGCCCGCTTGCCTTAGTTGGTATTATGCGTGACGCAACACGGTCGGGTTGGGTGCGCGTTGTTTTGACGTCGCTCGAACACACCGCACGTTCACGTTCACTATCGTACACACGGGGTTACCATGGAAATCGGTTTGTGTAGGGCGTCGTACGTTTTTCCACCGCCAACCACGACCACGATTTGCGACGATGAGATTTCTCTGCACCAAAGCGCTCACGAACGCGATGTGGACGCCATTTTTGTTTGTTTCTTGCTGCCGACTGAGAAGGGCGGTAAGGTCGCATTTGAAACAATAGACCATTTTTCACTACGCTGCCCCCTCCCCGTTGAGGGTGTCACGCGGGAAGCAACCATCTCAGCCCTTTCCTTCACGCAATCCTGGGCGCGGACTCACTGATGTGAGATGCATCAGCTCACCAACACTGCAGGCCACAACTACTACCACTAACCGTAGGTCGATGTCGTTTTGGATATCAGCGTGATTCACCTGTCCCCCCCCTACACACACACACACACACGCAAGGTGGCAATTTGCTATGTTTTGGATCGATTTTTTCTCGACGCGCACGCCTTTGCGAACCGCCTTTATCTCATCTGTTATCTCACTGTGTTATCACTTTCGATGAGGTGGGGAGGTTTTTTTTTGTTGGTTATGTTACCCACGTACCTCTACACTGTTTTAATGCATTCGGCTCAAGCACGCACACACGCGCACGTTTGCGCAACATGCGAGATCGAACCGCAAACGATCTTCTTGATGGTGGATTTTGTGGGCTTCTCACTATAAATTCGATCCTCACTAGTGATTCATTTATCGAGCAGACTATTTTACCTTTCAAACAATATGCACACTTTTGGCGATATGGGGCTGATGGCAACGAAGCTTCCCACCCTTCACTCTCTTGCTGCACACAGACTCAAAGACTCACGCACACACACACACACACGCACAGAGCCCCTGGATGAGGGCGCGCGAACCAGCAGCAGCTAGGCGACGACACCTCAGCGTTCGTTCGGTTACGCAGCTCGACTGAGAGACGATGTTTCGCTCGGCCTTTGTTCAAGCTCGGCACGCCAACACCCATAAGCTTCTACTCACATGTACCGCAGGGCAGTTTGACGTTCGTGAGCAGTTAATTTAGTAATTTCGTTTTAGTTAGTAACCATATGGAATATTTTTCAAATTTCATAATTTTTCATTTTTCATATTATAAAACATGAATAACATATAAATGGTAAAAAAACGCTTGAGTAGGGCCTTAATCGTCTTCAATCGTGGTCATTCTAACCCCGCTGAAAACGATCGCGATAATTGTCAAGATACCCTCCGATTTAAATACTTGTTTCCCACAAGATAAAGATAGTGCTGGCAATCTTCGCCGCAACGCAAAGGGTGTCACAATCGGATCTAATTAAACATACCAACGACTCATCCAGAAAAAATGGGCGAAACGATGCTACTGCAGGACAGATCCGAAGATCTTATTTAACTCAATTAAGCACACTGCTTAGGATCGTCCCAATTTTGCAGGCTTCGTTTGTTCGCCTGCTCGCTGGGCATCTCGTGAGACAAACACAATTAAATTTAATCAATTAACGAGGTGCGAGGTTCGTTTCCCGCTGCCGAATTTGAATGGCACAATAGGTCCATGTTGAACGTTGTTATCAACGCACATGGGTATGTTCTTGCTGCGGGACGTTTGGTGGGAAGGAAGGGTAGAAAAGGAAACCAAAAGTCTAGTAAATGGATAAGTCTGGTTTGTTGACTTGGGGACAATGTGTTGACTTGGGGACAACAATTTAAAAATGACCAAAATGACCATATATTTTTTTTAAAAATTGTTATGTTTTACAACTTTAATTTCAAATTCTTTTATAATTGTTGGCAAATACTGAACTGTTATGATTATCATTATAGGTAAACTTATTTTATTATCATAATTCTCATTTTCTACCGGCCTTTACTCATTGTGCATTTGAAAAGCCCTTTTGCTTCCTAGACCAGTGGTTTGCGTCTCGGCTTGGTGTCTTCGCTAAAAGTGAAAACATTTTGAAAACTTTTAGTCGATTTTATGTCGACTTTTAGAGGCGGCGAAAAAATATCGGTTTCTTTTGAAACTACTTTATATTGAATCAAGTTTAATCGGTTCTTCCACGTCGGTATTTTCTGAGAGAACGATAATTAGTTGCGCTTTTTATCGTTCAACGTCTGCTTGAGGATTTTGTAGCGAATTTTAATGAAAACGTTACGAAACCGTCATAAAACCGTGAGGTGTCCTCAAATTTCACCCCCATAGTTTTTCGATTTTTCATTCTAAAATAAACAACAAAAAGTCACAATTCTTCGTATCGACGCACCTTGTCGAATTTGTGGCAACGCCACACGGTACAAACGCAACACGGAAGCATCAGGCGCACCCTATCTAATTACGCTGAAGCTCGCGCTTCCTTCGTCAACCGCTCCGTGTGCTTGTGCTGTTCCCTTTCGTAGAGCACGGCGACCACGATGACCGGTACGGTCACCGCGAGCATCCTTAGAAGGGGTGCCGCATCATACGACAGGAACAGCAACCGAGCAAGGTGGGCGCCCTAGGCTGGACAATGGGCGAGTATTTTTTGGACTTCGGCGGGGTGTTTTTTCGGCGAAGGGGACCAAAGCCAAAAACGAGTACGCTGACGACGATAGCAACGGGAAGAAGTGTTGGGAAGTTTCGGACAACGGCAGGCCCGGACGGACAGTCACAGAATCCAGTTACGAGTGCGCTCGCGTGTGCTTTCAGCTTCCATCTCGTCGTACATCTTTCGTCCGAGGTGAGAGATGCGTGAGATGTGATCGCACGGACGTGGACCCGGTCCGAGGAAAAGAGTTGCCACTTTTGCGTTGTTTTGGGTGAGAAAGTATCACACGGCATTAGAGACGCTGCCGAAAATGAGGGAAAAACGCTGAGCTCGGTAGAAATCGGGAAAACCAGTCACCAGACCAGCAGGAGCAGGATTTTGGGGTGTTTGTAAATTAATTTTTTCGGGTTTTTTTTTCTTTCTCTCTCGACAACCACGCTCGCACCGCCGCTGGACCAACGGGTGGAGATTTTTTGAGAAGATTTTGGAACCAGTTTTTGTCGGGTTTGGCGCTGGATGTCCCGAGCCGGCTTGGGAGATGTGATCATCTCTCGCATCTTGCGGGATGGACCATGGACCGTCGATGAACTTTGCCCGCTGATTGTCCCCGCAGCGATTCGTCTTCGCCGCGTCATTCCGTGAGAATCCTTTTTTTCAGCAGCTCCGAGCGATTTCAGGCCGATTCCTGTTTAATCGGAATTTTCTTGAAATTGGGCTGGGAAAGTGATTCGTCGGATGATGGTTTTATGGGTTGCGTTTTTTTTTTGTGACATCGAAACATGAGCGTTGCATGTAACGTCCATCCTGGTCAACAGGAACAGGACATGATCGTTTACTAAGAAGATTTACCACTCCTGATGCGTTCCGAAACGGGCTTTAAATCGAATCGTTGATTTCCCGATTGTAATCGTTGTTACTATGGTAACCAACATCCAAGCAGCTTACATTTGAGGTTATGTCAATGGCCTCAATAAAGAATTAGGACGTAAATCAACAATTATTTAACCTAGTCAAATTGCATTGTAAAATAGTTGTGCGATTACTTCTGTGAAATGTTTAAATCATAGCCACTTGTTTCCTCGGCTCCTAAAGGGGATTATTTATTCATTAAACATTCCACATATTCTAGTTAATTAGTTTAAAAACTTATCTTTCCTTCAGTATTAGTGTAAGAATTGTTCATGTTTTTATACTCAAAAACATTAAAAATATTTATAGTTCGATTGATTTCTGAATAGGAAATACACGGAATTAGATTTTTTAAATTTATATCGCATATTTGTAAAATTTCTATGTTTGACCTTTTATCTGAAATTTATACTAAACGATCCATTACATATTGATGATATGGTAAAATTTAAACAAAATATGTAAAAACCAACTTATATATCTCTAGTTGAATTATATCACTAGGATCAAACATTTATGTTCAATAATTTATTATTATTTCGGTTTGAAACTCACGGTGAACAAAAACTTTAAGGATCGCAGCGTCTTCTTAAGTAAACCTCAGTCTGAGAAAAAAAAACAATCACCTCGAAGACGAAACTGGTCTGCGGTCCAGCTAAACCATGCAAGCCAGCCAGCCGGACAACCCTATCGAATGGTCATCGATACATCTTTCCAGACAGACCGTGAAATCTGGTCAAGCTTCTTCTGGTCGACCAGAGCCGGACACGCTGGATTCTGGCTAATGCCGCTCGCAACGAGCTGCGAGTCTCGTGCGACTAGAGAAGCGATTTAAATTTTAAACATCGAAAGGAAAGCAAGAAACAAACAACAAAAAAACCCGTTACCGTCAGGGGATCGAGAGTTTTAGGAATCGATGGAAAGCGCCGGCCAGAAAGATGCTGGAAGAAGCATCCAAAGCTGCTCCCTCACCCAGTGTTGAGCGGGAACGAAACGATTTTCCGTTTGCCGGCTTTTTTTTGGAGGTCATGACACCGGAGTTCCCGCCGTCAGCTTCAGCATCATCCGGTTCCGAGACCGTGTCTTAGGAGCGCCAGTTCCCATCATCCGGTTTGCGTTCGTGTCAGCTTCCCGCTCAGGACACCGCGTTCGTGTGGTTCCAGCCGCCTTGGAACACAATTCGGGAGAATTGGGAGACGGAAAGACCGGTTTCGGTGGTGGTGGCTGCTGTCGCTGCTGGATGCTGCTTTTCGGCAAACCGGGAAGAAATGGTTTTAACGAGTGCACCTCCAGATGACCGAAGGAGTCGGAGGGATGCTGCCGATTTTCGACAAAACCTTGCAACCAGTTGGACCAGTTTGAGATCATTGTCCTGGCGGGCTGTTTTAAGCGTGACAGCCCGCCAAAACTGCAGGACGATTGGTATTGTTTAGTGTCCAACATTTGCATGATTCGATTCGCGAGCTCCAACGTTGCTGAGAGTTCACGGAGTAAAAAGCGACCGACATTTTGTAACCAACGCAGCAGGCAGTGAGCCGAAGTTCGAGACCCGAAGTCCTTTGGTCCCTTGGTAGGACGTCCCATTTTCGGCGAGGAACCTCCTTTGGAACAGGGACCTTAAGGTTAGTGCCGGCAAATGCAGGTACCAGAAAGATTACGCAAAAAAAGACAAACTATCCCTCCGTCCGAAAAGTTTACAGCTCGTGCCTTCTCCCTCACTCCGACACGAAATTCATTCTCTTCCGGCTTGCTGGGATTGTGTTCGCAAAATATCGCAGAACAAAAGAGCAAAACTTCATCCATCGCTGTGTGTGTGTGTTCGTGCGAGAAGAACCGAAATTATTCGGTACTTTTCGTGAGCAATCGCTGCTCACGGGAGAGAAGAAACGAGCGTTTTTCCGACGAAGGTTTTCCGTTTTTGCATGTGTTTATGTGTGCCACGTGCTGCATTGGTGGTTGAATTGCGCAACTGGTAGCTTTTTTGCGATTTTTACTAACACAGTACAATACACTCAATTCGGTTTTGTATGTATTCGTTTGTTTTGCTTCGTCAGGACATCGTGACAGGGCGATTTTTGGTGAAGGATATTCGTACGGGGTTGGTTTCGCACATTAGTTGGTTTTCATTTATACTTAAAAACAAAAAAACGTTATCGCTATGCAAAGTTAGAACAGGAAACTTTGAAAGATTTATTTAATCAAAGAAGTACAATAGTAAAATTATTGTGGTTAGTTTTACTAAAATTAAATTAAATTAAATGTAATTTAATTAAAAACAGGAATTTAAATTTTAATTTCATTTGAAACTACCTTATGTGGTAGTTTGAATATCACACCGAACCACATCGAAACGAAAAAACGCACACCCTAAAACATAAACACACACTAACTCACACGCGTTGCGGCCGCAATTTCGGACCTCCCCTACGGACCCTGCATCGTCCAATCAGCGGAGTGACCGTTGTCCAGCGTTTTCGGGAAGGCGCGAAAAGACGCCTGGCCGAAAAAATAAATCAGAACCTCACCTAAACGGCGAGCCCTTTTTCGATAAGCTTGTTGTCGACTTCTCTTCCCCCTTTCGTTTGTCGCACCTCTTCCTGCGCGAAGAAGAGCCAAAATCCTTGAGATGCTGTGGATGTCCTTACGGGCAGCAGAAAATAACGATGCAATGGTCAAGCCGGTTCCGGTTGCGTTCAATGTACGACGCCGACTGATCGAGCCGATCGACGCACGGAATCGCGGCACAGTTTCCATTCTGGTGCCGTTGACTGAGCACAGTGAACGAAAGGCTCCTCGGTGGCAACGCGATTTTTCTTTTGCATTGTTATCGCTCATATATTTCCACTTTAACATCTGTGTTTTTTTTTTAAAGACGAATTTATATTAAACTTTTACTTGTTTGCTGTTGTTTTGTTTGATGTTTTGGCGTGTGTTTTGTGAAGTTTTTTGTTTTGCTGTAGTGTTGTTGTGTTCGGTTTTGAAAAGTGTGTTTTATCATCGTTTTTTTTTTTTACTGATTGTGATAATATTACTACGTCTCTTGACTCCTCTAACCGGTTTTTGTAGCGTTTACAAGTGTTTTGCGTTAGTGTTTATGTGTTTTGTGCATGTGTGTTGAAGTTTTATGTTATATCTCATAGCTAGTGTGTGAATGTTTTAGATCTAGTTTGCTAGACACCATTGCAACCCACGTTAGTTTAAGAAAGTATTAGGATTGGTATCTTTTGATCTCTCGAAAGTACCTGCGTAGTTTTTTCCCTGAGCCATGGAACAGGCGCAGAGCCCCGCACAACCCCTCACAGGTTCCCCGAGTGAACATTTTCTATCAAAGGACTCTGCGCCACTGTGCGAAAGTACGCACGGTGGCCGGAGGGAACGCTCGCTGGTGGGTGGTGCGTCGCGGAAACGGCGCCGGCTGTCGCGTTCATCTTCCAGCTCGTCGACGACCTCGTCATTGGCCAAGGTCAGTCGGCTTAGTAGAGGCCACGACACGTCCGACCCGGATGCCGGCTACGATGACGACGAGGAGGAGCAGTATGGCGATGACGAGGAGGAAGAGGACGAGGACGAAGATGAGAACGACGGCGAGGAGGACGGAGAAACGGTCGAGGAGGAAGAACTCCCAACGGCAAAGGACGCGCCGCATCGGGACCTCGCACAGCGCGTCGGTGTGCGTGCGTTGGAGGCGTCTCGTAGTGGTGGTGATGGTTGCGGTGAGAAAAACGATGAAAAAACCACCCCACACGAAACAGCTGATTTGAATGCGGCGCAGCAACATCAACAGCAGCAACAGCAACTACGTCACAAGCGGCCAAAATACGACTACACACGTGATCAGATGTTTGAAGTAAATAGACCGCTACCTTCGTTTTTCGCACCCATTTCCACCCGGCTTCCCATCCATCCCACCCACCGATATGATTATTTGCAGTTTTTCCGCCTCACTCTCGCATTCACTATTCATCTCTCTCTCTCTCACACACACACACACACATACATACAACCGCAAACGCGCAACGCTCACTGGCGAACTCTCACTATTAAAAACACATCAATTTCCTCTCCTGTCACGGGCTACTTAGATTCGCTAACATTCTCTTTTTGTGCCGTCAAGCAAGAGTTTTTCTCACCACATTTTCACGCGGGAAAACCTTCGCCACTTTTCTCCTGCTAGTTTAAATTGCTATACGACGACTGATGTTAGTTTCGCGAACCTCTTTCCATGCAGAAAGCATGTGTGTGTGTTTGTAGACACAATATGCCAACAGCAGAAAAAGTTCATTCAGCTCGTGATTCATTCATCTAAAGCGACTGTTACTATATTTGTTTTTATTGTTCATTTTTGTATTTGCTTTCTTCCATGTGGTTGCGTATTTTATGAACGTGGTGTCAACGGGCAGATTTTTCAACCGTGGGTCATCCGGACGTACGGTGATCGGGCAAAGACAAAGACGATCACGCTGAAGAAGCAGGCACGCATCATCAAGACGCTGCGCGGGTTGGAGATGAACAATCCTGATAGTTCCAAGTTTCGCTTCTGGGTGAAGACGAAGGGTAAGAAAGGAGGATAAATAGTTAAGGTGAAAATGCAAATTAAACGCGTTCCATTTTGAACAGGGAGATAATTTAAGCATCCCTATTGTGTTGGTGGTGGACACATTAATTAATAGAAAATATGCTGGATTTGAAATGAGAAATTTATTATATGATTATGGGAATATTATTTCACTTTGTTTGTATCCAAGAAGGATACATTTCGATCGTACTTTCGTGTTTTGTTAAAGATGGCGCTAGTGATCACCATGAAGTGACAGCTTTGAAACGTCATGTGTTAATTTGTTTACTTGCGAACTCAAGGAGTTGTTTGACAAATTAGTAAATATTTGTATCGTAATACCATATTTACGATATGGTCTAAAAACATATTCTTTTTACGCATAAAAGAACGGGCATACACTAGCTTTCTTTTAATAGTATCCAGAAGAAATTTTAGAATACTTTTTGATGTACTTTTTCTACGTGAACGTTCTTTGCAGGATTCACCACATCAAAACCGGGAAACTTTCAGGACATTTTCACCCACCAGAACATTCCGGAAAACGATGGCTGCATGTTGTACGCCCCCAGTGGAGGATTGGTAAGTATTGTCGTGAAATTGCTATTGTTTCTAGTGGCGTAGAGCTTACCTTAAACTTTGACAGGAGCCAGGTCAGCCGTACAAGAAAGTGGCCGTGGTGGAGAACTTCTTCGACATCATCTACGGTGTGCATGTTTCGCTCGGAAGCCGTGCGACGAGACACGCCGGACAGAAGCGAACCTATCGCACGGTATGTATGAAAAGTGAAAGAAAAATGTAAGAATGATTTAAGGGATCAGATTGATTGCAAAAATGCCTTTGTTAAACAGATCACCGAAACGTATGCCTTTCTGCCGAGGGAAGCCGTCACGAAGTTCCTATCGCTGTGCAGCCAATGTTCGAAACTTACCACCAAAGTGTACTCTCCAAAGTCCGATCTCCGAGCGGACGATGAAATCGCCCCGAACAGTGCTCTCAGTGAACGCGTTTCATCTACCAGTGCGGACGTTGAATCGAAAAGTGCTAAAGTGCTCGATCGCAGGCAGTCGTCTCTTCGTTACTACGAGCTGCTGAAGAATCTGTACGAAAATGGTAGATCCAATGGTGGGGCACGCAGTACAGTGGATCATCACTCGATCGGTGTCGGAAAACTAACGAATCCAGCATCAACCGGTGTGGAAGTGAGCTCGTCTCCTGCCAGTGTGCGTACAGTTCGTCCTGCCAGTGCTGTGAGTGAAGTGCATTCCGGTGATGTGTGTGCTAGTGAGGTACGGACCACGGGATCACGGAACCATCCCGGGCTTAATAATAACTGCAGTGAAAAGGGTGTCGATGAGAAGCGCAAGACGGTACCGATTACCTCGACCTATCTGGGCGTGCCGAGAAGCTTCGGGCTGCAGGACGACGATGCGTTGAATATGGTGAGTCTGTTCTACTACTTCTACGGGTATTTCAGTATGCAACGGCTGTACGATCACTAGAAGTGCTTGGTAAACGTCTCATTGGGTCGCGCTTGTTACGATTAGCTTTTGAAAGTCCGCTTCGTTTCGCACAACAAGTTAAGAATTAAAATAAATAGAAATAACGAGTTCCTTTTACACGAATCTGGCTTAAACCAATCATTCCTATTAACTTCAATAAATCATCTCCAATCTTTGAGTTCAATCTTCTCAAAATGTATTTCAAACCACAATTCGTATAATGTTGTGCTCGCTTCTCAGTGCGATGTGCAGAAAATCGTCCATTTTATTTTTGTCTCTCCATTTGACGTGCGTAATACAATTACCCTACCAAAGCGGGACCTTTGTCTCGACCCTCCCGGGAGGTGCGTTCAAGGTTCCTCGAACAGCAACTGGCAGCAGGCAGCTGAGACGTATTGCAAGGGGTCAGAGAGGGTCGCAGGTAGCAACCATCACCGATGCGAACCTTGACACCGCCAATCACATGTGCCCGTGGGCCTCCTGCATCCCGGATTCCTTCGACTTTCGAGGCTCTCGGTGGGTCATGCGGGATAGAGGCGGGTCAATTAATGCGCGCCTCCAAGGACACGGTGGCCGAGTGGTATGGCGGATTCGGTATGGTTTGCTCCGAGGGTCACAGACAGTGCGGGAGAGGGAAGATCTATTTTTTTGAAAAAGAATGGGCAAATTGTGAACATTTACTATGGATGTCACCAGCATTTGCCAAATGTCAACACAAGGAAAATTGGTTTAATAATGAAATTTATCAAATAAGCCATAACAAATGTATATTAATTTTATTTGGAAGGAACCATCTCAAACATTTCAAATATTGGTAAAGAAAACGGCGTGTTTAATTTACGACAGTTTTTTTTTCGTCTTTTCCCTGAAGCAAGGATCGTTTCTTCGCTTCATGATCGATGTCTGCCACCTCTACCTTTATTGCCTTACCGAATGGAGCGTCCCTAAAATCGAGTTATTAATGGAAATGCGAGTTTTTTCTTCGCTTCAATCACTCATCTTGGCAAGCGCAGCTATTGGGGTTGGAGTTGGATAGATTTTTTTTCACTACCCTTCTCTAATCTCCCGAGAGACCGTCGACCGTCACGATGCGGAGGGTGTCCGTGGCTCCGACTGAGCTGAGCGGGAAGCCTGGAACTGGTAGGGTGTGAGATGAGAAACTTTTCCTGGATGTAAGGATCCAGTGGAGGTTCATCGTGTCGCAGGGAAGATGCTAAGACGATGATGGTCTCGAATCCCTCGCCAGCTCCCCAGTCACCGGCGGCAGGCTCCCTACACGAGAAGCAATATTATGCTAACCCATCCCCCACGGTGTATATGTATGTGTGTGTGTGGGTGTGTGTTAAGGACGAGTACATAACCTCCCTCAAGCATTGGATTCGATGAAGCTGGGCCCAAACTCTGAAGCGCTGAAGTTTGTAGACCGAGAACGCAAGAAGACATTGCCCGCTTCACAAACTGGTGGGGTGCTGTTTTGGAAAACCGTCCACCCTGCTGCTCCGTTCGAAAAGGGCGCCTAAGAAGGGGCGAAGAAAATCTCAAACTCAAACCCTCATCCCAAACCCGGACCCGATGCTTCGTTTTCCAATGAAAAGGGTGGCACAGGTTTGTTGGGGCGACGACGGAGGTTTGACGTTCGTTCTTGCGAGTTTCTTGGGTGCGCTTCTTGGGGTGGCTCTTTGGTGTTGTGTACCATCGACGGGTTGGCACGGTGGGCGGTAAGGGTCTGCGGTGAGAGGAGTAGAAATCGAAGCATTAGAAGCAGCAAACATCTCACAAACCAAGAGCGCACAAGACCGAACCCGACAGGTCCGATCCGGCTGGGAAGGTTTTTCGGTTGCTTTTCTCATCCTCCTCCTTCTCCATTCCCCCTTCCTTCCCTCCCCCTCTCTCTCTCGAGTGCTTCAACGGGAAGAGCTGGAACGAGGTAAAATTCTTTCGCAAAGAAAATTCGTTCTCCTTGCGCTCTTTTACCTCGGCAAGGAAGATGTGCGCCTTCATCCTGCCTTCGTGGATGGTGGGATGCTGGAAAGTGGGTGGCGGCAACGTGCATCCGAATATCTCGTGCTTGATCGAGTCGCCCAGCGTGATAGGGAGGCTAGGGGCGTAAAGGGGAAAATAATAATTTTTAAGTAATTTCTCCACCAGGGGTTTTTTTCCCTCTTCGGTGGTCGTTTTCCTTCCCCTGTTTCCCGTTTCCTACCCTGGCCAGGTGGACAGGATCCGCCGGATGGTTCGAAATGGACGGGTTGCGTTCTGCCATAATCATCGTCGGCGGAAAAAAAGGGATTGTGAAGTCAAGCGCGAGAATGAGCATTTTCGATCCGCTTCTCCGATGGACGGTGGGAGGATTTTTTTTTTCTCTTTCGAACGCTACAATATTATATGAGCATACTTAGGGGGAAAAGCAGGGGGAAAACGGGGAAAGCGAAGCGTTTTAAAAAAGAATATTGAAGTATACGCTACCAATATGCTGCAAAAATAAGAATTTTAATTTCGGATGTAATAGTTTCATATGCGTACTACATTAAAGCGTTTAAAATATAGAACATGCAGGAGAGAAAAGTTTTTTCTTTTTTTTCTTTTTTTATTTTCTTTTCTTTCACTCTTTGTATAGTTGTGTAAAGCTGGTCGGAGAGGAGACTCGATTCTTCGTTCATGGACGTTCTACTAAGCTATGTCAACAATAATAAAGTAACATGTCATTTAATATTGAAACAAGTTTTATTGAAACGACAAATATATAAACTTTTCTTTGCAAAAAAAAACAACGTAAAAAGAAACAAAATCTCAAACCTCTCATTAGCAGTTTCGATGTATTAAAAAATCACCAATCGATAAATAAATGAAAGTTGCCCTTCCCCCTCGGTGCGTCCAATAAAAATCGAAGCACTTTTTTCTCCTCCGATCGGGCGACCGCTAATGAAAAATATTTCCTTTGCGTCCGGGCAGATATTGATTTTCCCTTCCGGTGTCCGCCCCATCACGCCCCATCGCGTCCATTCGTTTTCGGGATTCTGCACTTTTGTTTTAATGATTGGGAGGGGAGAATGATGCGGTCAGAAGGCAAAAAAGAACCCGGAGACTCTCCGGAAAAAGTTGCTTCATTCTTCAGCCATCCATTCGGGGTGCCGGATCGCGTTGCCAGTGGCTAATAGGTTGGCTCTTCGCATGCGGACAGCCAGGCCCTTGAGAATGAGCTGAAAATGAAGATCCGAAAAGGGAGATGAGTTCTGCCTTTGTGAGATGGCGCTGGGTGTGGGGGCGGGGGAGTGTGGAGGTGGTGGAGGTTTGTCCCCTTTTACCCTCATGACGATGGGATGCGACCGGATGTGTCGTCCGCACCCCTCTCCCGCCACCGATTGCCAGTTTGCCCCATTAAAAGGAGGGAATAATTTTTCTTTCTTGGAAATGTCATCGTAACAGGCGGGTCCAACAAAAAGTAAAGAAAAGAAATGAACGCCCGAAACCAGTCGTCCATACGCAGCCACACACACACACACCCACACACAAAGATTTGGCTCCCGAAACGGGGCACTTCCTTGCGAATGGGGAAAACATCTCATCATTCTACGGTGGACGGTGAAAACCGCAGCAGCTGAGAGTAGCGGGGGGGAAGGGAGATGTGCCGCAGCATAAAAAGAAACCGGTCCGGATCCGAGGCAAGGGGTTGTCGGTTGGTTCGAGTTTTAAGATGGTCCGGTTTTTGGGGCTGCTTCAGGTGGCTGGAACGTTCCGGGCAGCAGCTCGGAGAAGCGTAAGCGAATGTCTCCCGTTGTGCGCACATTTTGCCATTGGCAAGGATTTGCTGTGCGGCTGGAGGGACACCCCGTTGGATGAAGGCATTAGGCACATGCATCTCATCCGTATCTCGAGAGTGTTCCCACCCCGCTCGGTTCCCTGCGACCCACGCCGGATCCCATCTTACAGCTCCAGCCGGCTGGTCGGAACACTGACCATCGGAGGGAATTGAAGAGCCGGAACCCCCACTCACTCCCCACCTCCCTCCCCCCTCGGGCCCCGCACTGGATCACATTTTCCGGAGCACATCCTCGAGAACAGGGTGGGTGGGATGAGTCGATTGCCGGCTCAACCCTCAACCCGGGTTCGCCCACCAACTCCTTAATCTTAAGCAGTCTTCTGTTTCCTTGAAAGCCCGCTTTTCTCCACTCCCCTCCGCTCCCGGTGCTGTCCGGTGCTCGGATTCGTCTTGGAATGTTTGATCCCGGCGATGTTGGGGTGAGCTTGGGATGCACTCCGGTGGGGTGGGATGTTTCATCGACTAGCACCGTCCCACCCAAAGCCCACTCTCGCTCACTCCGGTCGACCGCATGAAAATCCTCACGCCTCGGTTCCCCTGGTCGCTGCCCGGCCTCGAAGCGACTCTGCCGCTCGGACAAGTAAGATTTTGCGTGTGGTTGTGTGAGTCTGTGTGACTTGGTTTTCTTATTGATGTTTCTCCTTCCATGGGAAAGGTGGGTTTTGGGGTGGTCAAATGCTGCTGCTGACCATGTGTATGTGCGTGTTTGTCTCTCTGTGTACTTACTGCTGTGGGTGAGCGGTGGGTGTAATGTATCCGACTGTATGTGTAGCGAGGACCTTTTCTGGAGCGCAAGAATATCACCCAAGCGGGGGGTGGGGGGGGATGATTTCTTGGGAGCCATTCTTCGAACGGGGATGGGCCAATCCCGGACTGGACCGGACTGGGCTCCAACACCGTCCAAACGCCGATTACTCACACCCACATTAAAAGATGGGTGGAAGGTGGCTGACCCTCGCTGGGTGAAAATTTCACCCCCCCCCTCCCTCGCTCCTTCACCTCCATCTGGGGGCTGCAGTGGCAGAAAGAGATGGGCTGCTGTTCCCTTGGAGCCCAGTTCGATCCAGGAGGGAGGAGCCTAAATGTGGGAGCCCAAACGCGTTCGGGTGGCTCCACTCCCATTCCCAGGGGCCAGCAAGGTGTTTTTTTTTCTTGGGTGTGTATGTGTGCATGTGTGTGTGTCTTCGTCTACTCCGCACCGTGCACAACCGTCACCGGTGTGACCGGTCTTATTATATAAATGATTTTCTTAGAAAACCAAAACTTTCCCGGCCGTGAAACGAACGTCGGAAGTGGAAGGTCTGCGGGGGAAGCTCTCCGGAAATCAGGAAACGACACTCGTACCTTACACTACCCACACCCCCGCAGTGTGGGGTGTGAGAAGAATCTCTGAGAGTGCTGTGCGAATGGTATGAGAAAAAAGTAAAAAAAAAAACCTGGCAGGCAGAACAAAATATTCGAGAGCCAAAGATCCGGAACCGTAACCGACGAAGATGGCGGCAAAGTTTTTCGGTTCGTTTCACGGCTACTACTGGCCATTTTCAGTCCAGCCATAACCGGGCACATCTTGCGTCCTTCCGATCCAATAGACCGTCGATGATCCTCGTTCCTGGTGCCCTGTCCCTGGCTGTGGGTTGGAAAAATGGGACGTGAAATTGGCACCGACGTAGGGAAAATGTAAATCGAACCTGCTAGGGTTTGACTGCCGGATGCTAATGGCGACCATTTGCTGTGTTTACTATCAATTTGTATCCTTTGGTTTTCGATGTGTGTTACGTAGTGTGGATCTTTTATGGACAGTTTCTGAGAATATGTTGAAAAAGGACAGTATTTTGCCTATGCAGACGATTGTGTTTTACTGAACTGTCAAATTTGGTTGACAGCAGCGGAGGTCTTAGTGGCCTTTGACGTTTATAACACTGCAGTTAATAGTAAGCTTTGACGTTTATAACAGCGGTTTTAAATGCTAAAGAGTTTTTTGTTTGGAACAAATAGGTACAAAACAAATATTTTAATTATTAAAAAAAAATATTTCTCTCATGATATAAAATTTCATCATTTCCTTTCTTTTGACTCGGGCTAGGATAAGTCTTGATCTAAATATCCAATACATGCTCTTTCGGCAACATGCGACGATGATACCCCATTCTACTACTTCCAGTTCCGAAAACATTCTTGGCGGAGTTTGATGGTTTCTTAGAAACTCTTTCCTTTCGGTTTGATGATGCTCGTCCTGCTGCCCGTCCCTCATTCCAAATCGGGTTCGGCAATAGAGAATGGGATCGAGAAAAAAAAAAGTATCCTCATGTGGCAGGAGGCAAAGATTTGCAATCGTGGCTAACCCTGTCCCACCAGGAACCGGAAGGAACTGCTCGAAAATGTGCAAATTAAGGAATGTGCCGCCGGACGGAAGAAAATGCTTGCAACCTTGTCTACGAAATCCTCAAGGATTGTTTTGACGGCAGCTGAACCTGACGACGACAACGATGACGACGTTCCGAACCGACCGGCACGAGAACTTGTGCCGTCACGGGTGCGGGTGGGACATCTTCGGTATCGTCTAGCGTCTAGCGGAAAGTCGAAGAAATTTGCTGAGTAGTTGTTGGCAAAGTTTGCCCGGGCGGGTCGCTCGCAAAAGGAGGAAGCATTGAGCATAATTGAAATTGCTGCCGGAACGAACTAGGAGAATGGAAGTATTCGTGGCCGCAATAGTTGGGGATTGTGTGGATGGTCGGCAAAGGGTTGCAGAAGGGCGTTTTGGCCATATGGCTGCCGGGATAGAGCGTCTTCGGGGCTTGTCTTGGATTAGTGAGGAGTGAATTGTGCGTGGGGCTGATGATGGTAAGATTGGACTTGGATTGGTTATTCTAGGAAAAAAATGATATTGTTTGTTTCGATGTGTATAAAAATGTGATGCTGTTGTATATGAGATTAAAAAGGGTATTTTTTTCATTACCATCAAAAACTAATCAGAATCTATAACAAACGTGTATCGTAGACATGTTTAACCTATAGTAAATGATCATTGTTGTCTTACAATTATTATTTTACTATTTTTTAATTACTGTGGCTATCTTCCGCTTGTGCTTCACTGTCAAGAAATGAGAAATATAAGCCTTTACTTCCAACGGCCTGCAGAAAAGGGGTTGGTAAATAGGCTGATGGAGACCCAAGCACCCAAGATTCGGGAAATTTTAATCTGTAGTCAATCGCACACCACCACAGTAGGCCTGGTTTGCTCCCGGCGATGTTTTCACAGTTGCCCGTCCTGTCAGGCGGTGGATATCTAATATTATAGCAAGAAAATTATCTTCCCCGCCAAAAACCCTCCACATCCTCGGTGGGAATGCGTACGAACAGTGCATCTCTCTCCCTTTGCTGCCCTTAGGAAACTCATTTCATGATGCACACCTACGCACACTCATAAACGGGCTCAACCACATGCTGGAATGCACATGCATGGATGCAAGCGTATGCGCATGGATGCACTTGTACGCTGGCTAATGAGATGCGTAGTTTTGTTTATGCACTCCCATTCGCAACCGGATGCACCACTCGGGGACCACGAGGCAGGGCGTGGAGCGCTAATGTTGTAGTCTGTCCCACAGCTCTCAATCTCACCCGCCCACCCACCGTAGGATTAGTTTGTGAAGATGCGGACGATCGATAAGGAGCTAGGAATTGAATTTGGACGCAATGTGCTCCGGGCCAAGTCAACCTCTCAACCGAGCGCCGGGCAGATAAAGCAGTAGCGAAACGCAAGGAAACAAAGGCAATTAACAGAAGCAGCTGGGAAAGTGAGATGGCCAAGGGGAGAACAAGCAGCCCGAATCGGAAGCAGAAACACGGTAATGAGGAACGTGGATGGACCGAGAGGAACGGTGGAGGCCGTTCAAGACAATGGGCGGGAGGAGGTGGTCTGCTTGAAGTCACAGTGAAAAACATAACATACCAGTACAGCTCGCTCCCCCGTACCACCCCGTCCCGTGGGTGGAAAAATCGATCGGACTTAGAAGATGTCCCAGCCTCCCGATTCGCTCCCTTCCACGGCCATGCAAAAGCTAAGACGATTGAATAACCCAACCCACCGCACCACCGGGCTGCTGGGATGAGCAAACTGGAACGTCTTCGGACCCCAACTGTCTCGGACACGGGACGGACACAAGGCCCGGACAATCTTGAACCCATGCTGCCCATGCTGCCCGTGTGTCTGTGTCCATTCGCCATCGTCACCGAGGGGGATGAGAAATCTTAAGGAACACAGCTGAAGTGTTTTCTTAAAACAAAACCGACTGCCGTCCCCTGCTTCCGGGTGGCTTCGATCGGACCGACCAGATTGCATATTTTACCTCGCCACCTCGCCGGCCACACCGGTGTCGTGCACGGGCACGAGCACATAAATGAGGCAAAGCCGGAGAAAGATAACCATCTTCACATACGCTTGGCCGGGGGTTGAGGGTGTATATAAGCGTGTGATTTGAGCATTTGAACATATTGCTGCTGCTGTTGCAGCCTCATATTGGCCGAGATGGACTGGTGTGTCGTAGCGTATTAGTCATTATATGCCATTTTTTCCACTCAAATGAAAAGTGAGTTAATGTTTTTTTGTTGTACTAAAAGAGTTAATGAATTACAAAATTTATCATAACTTCATTTGAGTTTAAAGCATAAAGTTGCTGCTAAAAACTGTACCATTAGCGTAATTTTGTTCACCGATCGTTAAATATAAATCAATTAGAAAAAATAGATGAAAATACACACCTACAAAGAATTTTGTAAATAACTCTAAAATTCAAAAATACAGTGGAAATTGTGTTTAGCGAAACACGGAAAAATATTATTTCTTGAAAGTGAGTTTAAGCATTCCAAATTTTAGTAGAAAGGGACATAGCACCTATTGTGGATAAAACAAACATAGGTATTTTCTATTTGATAACCAAAAACTAGGTGTAAAAGTAATAACGGAATGATAAACACGCAAAAAAGGACGTAAATATAAACATCACTCCATAATATAGCTAGAAACAAAAGTAAAATCGTAATCCAAATACTAGAATTCAATATTCAAATTGGCAAATTAATTCTTTAACAATTAAAAACACGCAAGAAACACTACGTCCGTGTTGTGTGACTTGCGTTGCTCTTTTATTCGCATGCATCGGGCGCTCGGTGTAGTGGATGGCTAATAATTCATGAGCACCCTCCCGACTCAAGATCACACTCGACGGAATGGCTTAACAAGTTTTCCAAGAACCGTGCAATCAGTTTGCGGGATTGTGCATCTCGCAAGGAAGCGGCGCAAAGAGGGTTTGCTTTTCTAGCGGAATTCTTGGTGCATGCAATGAGCTCCTAATGAACCGTTTCCTGCTTTCTTTTCTTGCATCCCGATTGGAGCAGATGATGCACTTAATGTTTCAGGCAACCACATACGCGCGCGCGAGTGGCTTTGTTTGTGTACCCAGCCGAGAAGGGACAGAAACCACTTCAACGCTCAAGCACAGAAAACTTGATAAGGAACTCTTATTCTGCGATTTACACGAACCACAAGACAACGCAACCCGCGTTAAGAAAGGTCAGTGGAGGGAACGCCTTCACGTGCCCAGTACGCTGACCGTCGTGGATAATCGTAGGGGG
>JXXA01010021.1:0-20266 GCA_000956255.1 Anopheles punctulatus | reverse complement strand
CAGCTATGTTTCGGGAGGTCTGCGAGTATGCAAATTAATTCGAAACAATTTCACAAGTCCATTTGTCCGTTTGTACTGGACACTGCTAGTGCCCTATACGTTCCCATATCATTCATATTTGGTCAGTGCGACCCAAAACAAAAACAAAAAAGATCAAACAAACGCTGTTCGGCTGCATGTGCGAGTGCGAGGCCGCCGCATATTACGAAGGTGGTTTCTGGGTGGTGTTGGTTGACTGGCCGGAGCACCCACCCGGGGCGCGAGGAGAGCGGGGTTTGTATTTACATTCCAGTTTATCCACCCTTGCGTCTCGCCACACCGGGCGCACAACACGACACGAAACTGTCACTAAGACCCATTGTTTGTTAGTGTCGCGACCGTGCATCCCTAATAAATGAATCGCTTTTTGCTCTGTATGTGTGTGTGCATCGTTCGCGGTTTGTCATCACACCAGTGCACGTTCCGCTGCGAAGGTAATGCTGCGAAAATCCAAGCTACGGCCAAGCGTCGTCACTGCTGCGCGATTGCCTTCTAGTTTTTGTTTTCTTCATGCGCTCTCCTCTTGCGGAATGTGTAAAATGGAAAGGCCTTGAAGTGCTTGGAGCACGTTTCGGGCGGGACTTCCTTTCCTAAGCCATCCGATCGCGAGACACCTTCTCGCACCTTTCTGCCTGCCTTTTACGGTTGCACAATTGCATTGGACGCGCTAGGACGCTCTACCGTTCCAACCCGATGTCACTACTGATGCAGTTCGAAAAGGGAAAGCTACCTTCTAAACTTTTCCGCACAGTTGAGCCCTAGAATGACACATACCGTACACTGAGGAATACGGATTTTTCATTCCAAAATCGAAACATTATCTCGCCGCTCTATCGGTCGAGGTTGCCTTCTTATCAGGTATCGTTTCGCCTGCCTGTGCAGTGGTGAGTGTGTTGAACATGTCAACCCCTTTTGAGGGAAAATGCAAACCACGTTCATATTCTCATAAATATACGCTATTGTATCATCTAACAGAAAATTGCGGCTACTTACATTATCATAAACAAACAAGGGATGCGTCTTTATCACCTCATCTCACTGCAGTCCGATGTCCTTTTTCGTTCCAACCGTGCTGCGGTTGGACGGTGAGAACCTTGGCCAAATTCACGGTAGCTGAATCGATGATTGTCGACAGTTCCTATGGGGCGACTAGAGCACACTACTTGCCGCTAGCAATGCACAAATGCAGCACTTTCTTTCCCCAGCTAGGGTGGCGTATATCACGAACGAAGCACTTGGATCGCACGGGCACTTGGTAAACTTTTGTCAAACACAACCGTGTGCGTGGCTTACGGCGCACTTGTGTTTCAGTCGCTTCGTTTACCCATGCCTGCTCACGATTTCACGATATTTAGCCGCAATTGCGTGGGTGGCGCAAACCAGGGCCACATTTTATCACATCCGACCGATTGACACACACTCACCACGGCAGCAGGGCACCATCGATGGAGAACAATAAAAATTTACAGCATTTCGGGTTAGCGATCACATTTATTTTGTAAACACTCCGCTTCGCATTTTCACGTCCGCCGCACTATGCAACGAATATCCCCAAATGAACGCACTGTTTTCGTTATCGTATCGCGCAATATTTACAAATAAAGTTATCGATTTTTCCTTCCGATGCACATCTTCCAAACGAAAAAGAAAAACTAACAACAAATTGTACACATTGGTGGAAAAAAAACCATTACAGTACAACGCCGTTTATCCGTGCTTATCGATCGGGGCACGGTTTCAAAGCATTATTCCATTTTCCTCTAAATAGCCAGAGCTTACACGAATTTCTCATTTCTAGATTGAAAACAATCACTTCTCTTCACAAAATGTGCGTCTATCTTGGTTTATTCAGGATTCGGGCGAAAAAAAAACGTTATGAAGTCTAAGACCCGTCTTGAACGACTTTACGGTATTTTACTGTATAAAACGACAGGCACAAAGATTGACAAACCAACCGGATAAACCGAAAGAAGCTCGATTAACCGGCATTCCAACTAGCATAGCTATACTGGCGGATTCAGGTGCATACGGACATCGGAGTAGGAAGAGAAGAAGAGAATCAGCATACAGGTGGAGCAAGAAAATTCGAAAATTTTAACAACACAGTATGCGGCTGATTTTAATTTGATTTCCTGACGACAGTAAGCTCGTGGATCAAAAGTTTCCCATCATAGTGCACATTGCTTTGAACAATTACGGTCATTTGGTTTCAATATTTCGGAAGAGTTGGGTCGGAACAAGTCAGCGCTTTTCAGCGTTTTTGTTTTAATTTTTACCACTGAATTTAATCCTGCGCAGTAAAACGGTAAAAATGTCGTTTGGAGCCCTGCGAAAAATTCTACGGCCAGCACTTTCTTTAAAATCGCTTCAGTATCGTGCAACTCGGTACGTACAGAACAACGTGAAAATTACCGAGCAATGCTCGAACCCAACCTCGCGTGGTCTTGTACTCGGTGTATATGCGGATGAAAATGATCGACTAGACATCGGTGTCCTTACGCCGACTGCGGCCAAATATAATGAGGTAATTGAAGCACAGAATGAATCGCTTTCTATTTTTGCAAAATTGCTCAACTCAAAATCTCATTTTATGTCTTCCAGTCGTACACTAGTGGCCGATTGCTCGAACTACTACGATTGGCTGGACCAATGCCAAAACGGGGTGAAGTACGAATTCTGTACAACCTAGAGCCCACCTACTCTGCCGTTGCCGTTTGTGGTCTAGGTAGTGAGTGCCTCGGTTATGATGATGTGGAAAAAATGGACATTTCTAAAGAAGCGATCCGTATAGCTGCTGCTCGCGGTTGCCAGGAGCTACAGCAGCTGGAAACGAGCCGAATCTATGTGGAAGACTTTGGACATGCTGAGTCAGCGGCCGAGGGAGCACACATGGGCTTGTGGGTTAATCAGGAGCTACGAAATCCTCATCAGCGAAAGTTTGTGCCACAGTTACAATTGTACTACGAGCCCGAGCTGTCCTGCGACTCGAACGGCTGGCTCATAGGGCTTGCGAAAGCGGAAGCACAAAATCTTGCTCGTCAGCTGCAGGAGACACCCTCCAATCTCATGACACCGACTACGTTTGCGCAGAATGTCGTGCAGATACTGTGCAACTCGGGCGTCAACGTGGAGGTAAAAGTACGTGGATGGGCGGAAAATGAAGAGATGCATTCGTTTCTAACAGTCGCCAAGGGCTCGTGTGAGCCGCCGATATTTCTTGAGCTAAGCTACTACGGTACCAACACGAAGGAGCGTCCGATTGTGCTGATCGGGCAGGGTAATACGTTCGACAGTGGTGGTATCTGCCTGAAACCACTGGAGGCGTTGACGGACATGCGGGCAGATATGTCCGGAGCAGCGTGTGTGGTGGCCACCTGCCGGGCTATTGCCTCACTGAAGTTACCCGTCAACATACGCGCTCTGATTCCGCTCTGCGAGAACATGCTCGGATGCAACGCGATGAAGCCGGGTGACGTAATCACGGTCAAGAACGGAAAGAGCATCGAGATTGTGAAGACGAGCAACGAGGCACCGTTGACGCTAGTGGACGCATTGCTGTACGCGGAACATTTCGGTCCGAAGTACATCGTGGACGTGTCGACCATCTCCAAGGCAACGATCGAGTCGTTTGGAAAGGTGTGTTCGGCCGTTTTCACAAATTCCGAGGACCTGTGGCAACGCATACAAAATGCTAGCATCCACACCGGAGACCGTGTATGGCGTTTACCGCTGTGGGATTACTATACGCAGCAAATTTGCGCTGCCGACCACGTCGATGTGCAGAATATTGGATTGGGCGAGGGTGCTAACAGCTGTAAGGCGGCCGCATTTTTGCGAGAGTTTTTACCCTGTGGCAAGTGGATGCATATCGACGCGTTGAATGTGATGAAAACAAAAGGTACTGATTTTCCGTACATTCGTCGTGGTATGGCGGGTCGACCGACTCGTACGTTGATCGAATTCATTGCCCAGAGCGTGGTCCAGTGCTCGGACTGCGGAACCAGCAACTCCTCCACGTCAGTAAGTCAACAACTTCGATAGATTGGGAATGTTAAGCAAAATTTATGTTAGGATGCAAATAAATTTGATATAGTTTGAAACCATGCTTGCTACCGCTGCTATTTAAAAGTGCAATAAAATCTTTACTGCAGTTGACAGCTGCATGAACAACAACACTGCCAGACGAAGAAACAAAACAATCATCCCTTGACGGTTTCTTGGGCAAAGTCCTTCTCGGGCTTTCGAGCGAATTTGCATTTAAAAATAATAGTAGAAAAACTTAGGGAAAACCTCATTTATTAAGTAGAACGTATCGTTAAAAACTACCTCAAAAATGTTTGCACTTCGTACCTCACTTAGAATGGGTAAGTGTAAGCTAATTCACAAATAACGCTCCTATCGGGATGCTGTGTCCCCCATCTCTCTCATTAATCAAAACAACCACAGTGCCGTTGCGGTGGTGTTAGTAATGGACATTGACCTTTGGACAACCCGGCAAGTATTGCATATCCAATATGTTTTCCCACTTTCAGGACAGCGTCTCTCGTCCCGCTCGATCGCCAGCCTGTCCGCCCTTCCGGACACGCACCAGATGCTGCAGAAAACATGTCGCGACTTTGCGGATAACGAACTGGTCCCAAATGCGGCCCGGTTCGACCGGGAACATCTGTACCCGGCCGAACAGATCCGGAAGATGGGTGAGCTGGGTCTGATGGCGGTTTCGGTGAAGGAAGAGTACGGTGGAACTGGTCTGGACTATCTAGCGTACGCGATCGCTATGGAGGAAATTTCGCGCGGTTGCGCATCGGCCGGTGTGATTATGTCGGTAAACAATTCGCTATATCTGGGCCCGCTGACACACTTCGGAAACGAGCAGCAACAGCAGAAGTACGTCACGGAATATACCGGCGGATCGCGCGTCGGGTGCTTCGCTCTATCCGAACCGGGCAACGGGTCCGATGCGGGTGCCGCCTCTACCACGGCCACCCTTAACGGCGACCACTGGGTGCTGAACGGTACCAAGTGCTGGATTACCAATGGGTACGAAGCGGGTGCGGCCGTTGTGTTTGCGACCACAGACAAATCGCTCAAACACAAGGGCATTTCGGCGTTCATCGTGCCCAAGGACACGCCCGGTTTTTCGTTGGGCAAGAAGGAGGACAAGCTGGGCATCCGCGGATCGTCCACCTGTTCGCTGATCTTCGAGGAGTGCGCGATTCCGAAGGAGAACCTGCTGGGTGAGCCCGGATACGGGTTCAAGATTGCGATGCAAACGCTCGACGCCGGCCGCATCGGCATCGCCAGCCAGGCGCTCGGTATTGCGCAAGCTTCCCTCGAGTGTGCCGTCGATTACGCGCAGAAACGTATCGCGTTCGGGAAACCGATCTCAAAGCTGCAAGCGATCCAGACGAAGATTGCCGATATGGCGACACGGCTCGAGTCAGCCCGGTTGCTCACGTGGCGAGCGGCCTGGCTTAAGGACAACAAGAAACCGTTCACGAAAGAGGCGGCCCAGGCAAAGTTGGCCGCTTCTGAGGCCGCCACGTACTGTGCGCATCAAGCGATTCAGGTGCTCGGTGGGATGGGATACGTGTCCGATATGCCGGCCGAACGGCACTACCGGGACGCGCGCATCACCGAGATCTACGAAGGCACATCGGAAATTCAACGACTGGTTATTGCCGGTGCCGTGCTGAAGGAACTGTCGTCGTAAGGCAGCGGTTATAGGGGGAGGTGCAATTATTTCAGTCGTTCATTTTGGAGAAACCGTTCATTTCGTTTTGTTTTGTTTTTTTGTTTTCGTGGAATGTGAATATGTATAGAAATTAAATAAATGAAAAAAAATGATTTAAAATCCTCTTGCGTGTAATATATCGTATCTGTTTTTATTGACTATATCATCATACACAAATTTGCACGCGTAGCAAAAATAGCTTTAATATCCCACTTTACAGTTTACGCTTTCGGCGTAACTTCCTACACGTTTGCTGATAACGATCCTCTTTCGAAAAGGATCCTAAACCTAGTACTGACTAACCACCACCCCACACAAACACACACTCTATTGCTGTATTGAGTACGAAGGAGTAGTTACATCTGATACGTGCAGCGATTGATTAAGAAGTCCCCTAAAATCTGAGATGCCACCTTCGGCACCCTTTACTAGCGATCTATTCCCAAACCCCGCAAATCCAGCTGAATAGATTTGAATCACGTTGCTAGCTTCACACGGAACGACAAAAACACGCGTAGCTTTCTTTCGCACGCCATATTTGATATAATGTATGTTACAAGGGATATTTTCCACTATCGATTAAGAGCGGTGAAGCATTTAAAATGCGCGTAATGGGATTTTTTGTTCCTATCGCTGCTGTTAGTGGCACGCGCGATCACGAACACACGCACACACACAACCATACACCAAATAGAACAGATGTTCGTTTTGCTGATTTTTTTCTTTTATAAAAGATATCACATTCATTTCACGCCTAGTTCTAGCGTTTTCATCAGTTGAGGTAAACCACCCCTACCCCACCGCGTTTCCATTTACCTTCACGATGTTTCCTCATAAAATGATATACACGTAAACTACACGATATTCTCCGGATGACTTGATGTAACAACTGTAGATTTTGTGTTTTGTGGGAGAGAGAGAGAGCTATGAAATTCTCACTTCTTTTGGTCAATCTGTTGCCCATTGTGCACTGAGATCTGTTCTTGATTAGATGCGGTTTCTGTTACGTTGAGCGTTGGGTGCTATCTAAAATAGGAAAATACATCCTACTTCCTAACATCTCATCCATCCCAGTGCCCTTTGCCGATGTATACCTGGTTTTCCAGGTATGTGCGTATTACGAATGTTAAGCTAAGGCCGTCTCAATCGGAATCGTCTTCGGCATTGAAGCGAAGTTTTTTCTTGATCAGAAACGACGAATATCCGGTGGACAGGGGAGTATCACAGCCTGCCGAGACGGATGCAACAGCTGCACCCGCACCATGATTGGGCCCGTTGGCGCTCGTACGGAGCGTTTTAAGTAAGGAACTGTTCGGTGTGCTCGTTATCGACTGCTCGTTAGCCGCCCCGCCGAAGGAGCGGTTGGTAACGTTCGCGTCGGATGCTGCGTCATCCAGATCGTTCGGAAGTGATCCAAGCGGACGGAAATCATTGTCACTGTCGTTGAGGCGCTTCGGATCGGTGGGACTGGACGAGGCGTCTGTTGGCGGGTGGCGGTGCGAATCGTTCAACAGTGACAGATCATCCGGATCGTCTTCGAACCTAGCCGAAATACAAATAACCATATTGAGGTTTACGCCCCACAAAAATTACATTATTCGCAAAATATATCACGTTTCCTTTCGACGGAAAGAAAGTCTGATAGTAAGCCTTATGTGTTGAACAGCGATATACACTTACCATAAATTGCGCAACGGCGAACAAAACACTCTGCTTGCATGCCGCGAACCGGAATGACTTTGCTGCAGATGATGATAATGCAGCTGGTGGTGCAGCAGATGATGGTTCAGGGGCGTCGAATTGGCGATCGTCGGAGTGCGTGTTGGTGGCATCATGTTGCCTATCGTCGGAGTTATTTGTACGCTCTCCTTATCTGTACCGTCGTCCTCGAGTGTCATCCCCGTCGAACGATCCCAGTCCATGTCTTCACCCACCGACGTACAGGCGCTTCGATCGAATCGATCGGACGCACCACCGCCCATTGTGGAATCCTCCAGTTCATCGAAATCGTCATCTGCCAGCAGGCGTGAGCTGTGGTCCTGGAACGATCGAGACGCACCAAATGCGACCCCTGTGCGGGAGCAGCTGCCAACGGAAAGGGTTGACCCGTTGCAGGTTCCCTGTTTAGGCCGATGGTGGATACCAATCCGTCGCTCCGTACCATCGGGTGGAACCGTTTTCCGATGCTGCAACCGGAAACATGACACCACCCACATTACCGCCCCCACGAGGAACCAGGTCAGACTAGCAACCTTCCGATACACATATGATTTCATGAACTGCAACCTACGCCTTTGCCGGCGCAGTTCGAGCAGCTTCTGCACGTTCGGATGCTTCAGCAGCGTGTCGACCGTAGGCCGCTCGGACGGCACCGGATTCATCATGCTGTGGATGATGTCCTTCAGTGTGGGAGAAACCCTACGTGCCAGGTGATCGGGGAGCGGTTGTCCACTGCGCAGACGCTGCCACATGCGCCCATTGGCGGGTAGCTCTAGATTGCAGGCCAGCTCAAGGGTAGCAATGCCGAGGCTAAAAATGTCCGCCGCCTTCGTGTACTGGCCCTCCATCAGTTCCGGCGCCATGTAGCGCGAATCGCCCTCGGTTGCGTAACGCGGATTACCTTTGCTCAGATCGAACACGATTCCGAAGTCAGCCAGCTTGCAGGTGCCATCATCCGTCACGAGAATATTGTCCAGCTTGATGTCCAGATGGATAAGGTTACGATCATGTAGGCTTTTCAGTGCCAGCAGCAAATCCACCAAAATCGACCAGATCCGATCGTCCGATAGTTGCTGTTGATCACGGGCAAATACCTCCAAGTTCTCGCGGCACAGCTCCATCTGCATGTACAGTCGATCGTCCTGCTCCCAGGCGTGGTACAGCTTCACGCAGTTTTCATGTTCCGAGAACTGCTCGTAACGGCGCACTTCCTCGAGACAAAGCTGCCGGCTCTGCGAACTGCGGAAGAAGGTTTTCGACTTCTTCACCGCGTACAGCCGACCATCGGTACGGCTGCGCACCTTAAACACCTCCCCGAACGAACCTTCGCCCACCTTCGTTAGTTGCTCGAAGCACTGCTCGTAGTACGATTCCGGTTTGTGGCAATTGTACAGCGCGCTCAGTTTGGTACGACTATCATCGAGACGAAAGGAGATCACGCTAGCGCAGGAGGCATTTAATACGCTTCGGTTAAGCGGATGCATCAACTTCGGTGGCCGTCGCCGAACGTATGCATCGTTTATTCCACGTCGCTGAAAAGTGCAATAAAAAGAGAGAAAGCGTCATACCAATACTGATAATTGAATCTAAGCAAGAAGCACACAGGGTAAATAATTTATTTACCTGCTTGAAGGAGAACGAGAGGTCGTCCTCTTCGAACAGTTCCGGCAAGGGTAGTGGCGATTTCATCTTGAACGCTTCCTCAATTCCACCAATAACAATCTTTCCCACACAGCTGCTTTGCGCACATTAAACAAGCAGCACCGAACTTTACAAACAATTATTTCTTTCCGGCAAATATTACCACACACTATAAATAACATAATTCACGAAACCAAAGCCACAAACACTTAATAGGACATTTTCGAAAGCACACAATCAAAATACCTCCGAGATTGCGCTCACCGCCATCAGATCGATGATCGTTGCCACTGTTGTGAGGTTAGGGATGTTGGCGCTTCGCTTCGGTACCCGCTTCCGCTACACACCTTTTTATGGGGCCTTTTTCACACAAATCACAAACGCACAACTATTGGTTTTGTTTGGTCACTGCAATCCATAGTTTTGATGCACAAGTGATCATTATTACATTACGATTGGGATGCGTACGATATTTTACGCCAGATTTCCTTTGTTTTGCTCAAAAACAGACACACTGATTTGCGGGGCATCGCGATTTTAAAATTTGACATTTGCTGTAACCGCTATGTTTTGACATCTCGACAGGGTTGCCAAGTGACCAAGTGACGATAATTTTTTTTCAGCGTTTGTTTAATTTTTTAGATTAAATTTTTAGTGTGACAAATAAAAGGCAATACTGTTTCATTTTATTAAAATACATTTGCTGGCAAAATCTGAGGAATCCACACAGAAAAGAAGCATTGTATTCCTTGATTCCATCGCAGCTGTCACAGTCGCTGCTTTCAAGACAAACCTGCAACTGCCAAAAAAGCAAGCGACGGTTGTCCCATCGTTGCTTGAGAATAACACTCGGTTTTTTTCGGATTTTATTAAAAGAACGATATATTTTCTATTTGTTTGTAGTGTTTAGTAGAGGTATTAAGCCACCGCTTTATCGTTATTAGTATTAGTCTACGAACAGTTAGCTATTCTTCACGCACCTGGTAAGAAACACAAGCGCGCGTTTTTCCCCCGCTCCCCGAGAGGAAGTTTGTTTTGTATACCTTCGCAATGGCGAACGGTTAACATTGATGCATTCCTTTGTCTAATTACAGCTTCTCCCGCTCCCATGCACCGTGCCGAAAGAGCATGCCTTCCATGCAGGCGTTCAAGGAGCAGATCCTAAAAGTGCGCCGTGAGGTACAGCTTTCCTGTGATTCGAAATCGCTGCTGCACGCGCTGCAGGAAAGCAAGCGCAGTCTGAATGGATTCGTCAACGAACCAAACCATGCGACCTGCGCAGCCCATCTCGCAAAAGAGTTGCTGGACTGGTTGTCGGTGAAAGAGGATCACGAATTGCAAACGGTTGAGGCCAAGGAGTGCATTAAACTGCTCGATGATTTCTTGGTCGTTTGCCATCGAGCTGAAAAAACGACCCGGCACTATCTCGTAACTCGGCTATACAATGCAATCGTTGCCGTAAACACTAAACCAAACAGGCGCCGGATGAAGGTGATGCTGTCGCGGCTGATGAGCCGGTTTCCGCTGGTCGACGAGCAGGCGGAACTGTTTGGGCGGGTAAAGTGTGTTGTGCTGAAGACGATCCAGGAAGCTAAGTCAGCATCCGTTTCATCCGAATCGGACCTGATTAAAGAGGGCGTTGATTTGGTGATTGAAATGCAACACAATTTACTCGTACATGCTGCCGGTGCTGCTCCCAACTCGGACGGTGTTCGTCAATCTGCTATGACGCTGTTTCGAGAAGTGTTCGACAACGGGATGGCGGTGTTGTGCCGACTGTACGCGATCAGTGCGAAGAAAGCGCACCTGCTGTACGAAACCATCATCGACACGATGCGCACCACCGTACGCCCAAACGAATCGGAACTGATCAGTCTGTACGGTGATGCGGTTGGCTTTCTGGAAACAATTCTCGCGTATGCAGGCGGGGAACACCCGGACTACTGTCGGTTTGCGCAATTTATCACCATATTCGAGGGAATGGAAAGGGAACCTTACGCCAGCTGCTACCGTGTGCTGTGTTCCCTGCTACAACTCGTTCGGCAGGATACTCTAACGAAGCATCAGATCGAACGCATCAACGAACGGGTTCGCGCTCTTTACGATGGTCACTCTGTCCCGAGCACGTTGGTGGTGCGTGTTGCGATCTTCCTCACCTGCCAATTAATTCCTCGCTTGTATCGGTTGCCCCAGGAGACGATGCTGGAAATTTCACAGGAAGCAATCAGCCTCTTTCAAACGTTGATGAAGTTTGTGCGCTATTGTCCCAAGGAAACCGTATCGGAACTATGCCGGCATTGTGCGAACTCCCGACGCCATCTGGCGGATAAACAACTGGGCATTATTTTGCATTTGCACATGGTACAAGCGAAAACTGGACGCACGATCACGATCTCCGTAGTGCAGGTCTTTAGTTTGATTAAGCAAAAGCTAACATTGCTGGAAGAACTCGACTGCGAACGGAAACAATTACTGATCGATAATACGATGCGACAAAGCCTGTCCTGGCTCAAGCACGTGCTGACTGCAATGCGGGCAAACGGAAGTGACGGAAACGCACAGGAGGAGAATGTGACCGAAATCGTGCAGGTACTAAAACTGCTGATCACTGTACAGAATCGCTACCGGTTCGATTATCTACCCGATCTCCATCTCGTCCGCATGCTAGAGAATAGCTACATCGATCGGGACACTGGTACGGGAACCAATTCTTGCTGGCCCGCTGTTAGCGTTCGTATGCTAAAGCTATTGCTTACAATTCGCGAGCAACCAGCGGCGAACGGTGAGGAACAACATGCCGCCACGATCAACGCAATCGTACGATCGATCATGTGTTACCAGATTAACGCACCGGAAACGGATCCCATCCGAACGCTGACCATCGTGCAGCTGTACGAAAACTCATCCTACGATACGCACGGTTTCGCGTTTGACTGTATGCCATCGCGATCCGAAAAGTTTACCATCCTTGCCGAGGAGATGAAACTCGCGGCAAAGTATAAAACGTCCAACACGCTACCGGTGTGGGAGTATCTGTCCGAGCTGGCCAAAGTGGGCGAGATACGCTCGAACTGTCTGACCTTCGGCATGGCACTGCATGGATTTAGTGAAAATGATGCTGCCAACTTACCGGAACCGACGATGGACACGATCCGCGACGCGCTCGCTACCTTCCGACCGGTGACGGAGCTGGAACGCATCCAATGTTGCGCATCCCGTGCTATCTTAGCCTACCATACGTTTAGCCTGTACAGCCGTGCGGTGATGCAGCGTCTGCAGGAGCTGCCGTGCAAGATGGAACACTTTCGTGGCAACGAGATCGATGAGGTGCTGCTAGAATGTCAGCTCGAGCGTGAATCGAAACTGCACGCCCAGATGGAAGCGATCCGGGTCCAATACACCGAACTGCTAACCGCCCTGGCCAACGATAGCTTTCGGTCGCTCTGGGTACTGCCCTCGATAGCACAAATTTCCAGCATAATGGACAATACGGCACGACTTCTGCATCTCAACTACCATCCGCACCGGGCCGTGGAGTTACAGCTGGTGAATCTGCTGCTCGTCGCCCAACGGCAAGCCGAACGTCCACTCGATCAGTGTGCCGCGTTAGGCTTTCTGCTCGAACACCACACGCTGACGGATGTGGCACTGTCGAGCTTCCGGAAGATCGGAGGCGAATCGTTCAACTCGCTGGAGCTTCTTGCGAAGCGAGCGGCCCGTTTATTTCCTCCCTCCGATGGGTCCCTCGACGACGTACCGGACAATCGAAAGTTTCCCCTGCTGAACCTATACCTCAGTCTCGCCGTGTACCTTGCTGCCCGGGAAAAGCACGCACAAGCGCTCCGTCTCATTCAACGCGCCCTGTGCCATCTGGATAAAGCGGCCGGCACGGAGAACACAATCGGACCGTTGGTACGGGGACGCGCAGCGCAGATCATCTTTCGGCTTGCGACCGAGTACGGGCTACCGTGGCCGGAAACCGTGACGCCGGTTGCATTCTTGAATCATATGCTGCAGTGCTTTAACGAGCTGCAGAAGATCGTGACCGAGCACACGTTTGCGGTGTCGTTGGCCACGCTCGATATGACAGTGGCGGTGCTGCAGTATCTGATCGTGCGGTACGATACGGGCCCGCTAGTGGAGCCGCAGGTCGAGCAGTTGCTGAGGTTTGTGTTGCGCCGGGCGGCCAGCTTGCGGGCGATACAGCTGCTGCTGCTGTACGGGCAGATGTGTGCCGATATGGAGAAGTTGGATCGTTGCAAGGTACGTCGTGAGTAGAGTAGCCCTTGTACACGGCATCTTCTAGGAATAGATTCTAAGACAGTACTGAAAAGTACTGTGGAGATTTTCCTATTTGAAATGCATTTTTAGGACTGATCAATATTGATTAAATTGCACGAAATTAATATATTATTTTTTTTTTTTTTTTTTTGCAGCTTGCACTAAGATATCTGAGCCGTTTGTTAATGCTGAGATCTATTCTGTTCGATCCAGAAGAGGATAATGAAATTATGTCGAAGGAGGAACCGCTGTGGCCTGACATTGAACAGACTGGACACGATAAAGCCATCCACAGTTTACCCCTACAAGTGTCGCATAGTATCGGCATGGAAATCGTTGACGATGGGCGAGAAGCTGCACCAACGCATAAAAGTTTGCAAGTACGTACGGGAATAATGATATTCCGTGTGAGGTGGTTATGATAGGTAGCTGTTTTTTTTTTCATTTTCTTTTTTCATAGCCGCTCCTTCCGAGACGACCGAGAGTACTCAGTACGGACGATGAAGCTTTGCACGTTGAGGCGGTGGTCGGGGAATATCTAATGTTCCAACATTCCCCGAACTGTGAATGTCGCTACTGCGCCTATCCACAGTATAAATCGTTTGCGTTTCTGACGGTGTCCCTCGCTACGCGGCTCTCAGTGCTGCAGGGTGGTATACCGTCGGAACGCATCGAACGATGCTACCAGACGCTCGTCGAGCACTGGCGCAATCATATGTTTTCCACCTTTAGCTCTTGGGCTACACCGGCTTACCGCTCGGATCTGACCGTTGCTGTGATACAAATTCTGCTTCAGCGGGCTCAGTTTCTCGTTCGGCAGGAGCGCTACGATGCTGCCCGCGAAGCTTACGAATGGGCTTCGGAGCTTATCGATCCGAAAGTGCACGATGCAGCCCTCGAGGAGGACGTCCGGTTCGAGATGCGTGCGCTAGAAATGGTGGTGGAACGCGCTGCGAACGGTTCCCGACCACGCCAAAAGCAAAGCCGATCGATGATTCAGCTACGATATAAGGAGCTGCTTGCGCGGTGCAACAAAACGAACGATGAAAGCCCGGAAGTGACTAAGCTGACGACAAAAATGGCCACTATGAACGTCAATTCGCGCACAGTGGCACCCCCGAAGACGGTCGATCGTGTGAACGAGCTGTTACGGCAGGCAGCCTCAAGGCGCCATCAGCTAAAAACCAGCGGCGATGGGGTGCTCTGTACCGATGGACCGGGCGCCACGTCAAAACGTCCGTACTCCGCGTCGGCTCGTAAACCAAAGACGGTGAGCATTTTTGTCGATTCACCACCGGGGCGGCATGCGGGGCGAAAGGAACCGACGGTGCCGGCTACGGTTGATCGAAACATAAAAACAACCACATCTAAGACTGTCGATACAACGGATACAAAGAAGAATGCGACTAAGAAAGCAACGCGCGTAGGAAAACGGGAACTGATTGCCGAATGTTTAGCTCCCACTACTCCAGCACACAAGGATGGTGGTTCCGATTCCTATAGGGCGGCTCTTCTGAAAGGGACACCGATGTGTACTCCCCCACCCCGTTCAGTTACCACCGGTATCGCCGCCACAACCGGGCGCAAGATTCGTCGCCTGGTGATGGATGATTTCCCCAGTCTTAGCGAATCGAGCGACACGGATACGCACACACCGCAGGCCGCGCAACGGACACGGAAACAAACGGACAGCCCGGCCCTGAATGGTTCGTTCCGGGACGTACTCGTGTTGGGAGGATCGAAAGGTGGTACCACGAAGAACGATTCCGTGGTGATCGTGCTGGACGATTCGAACGAAGTCAGTAACCATTCGGAGGAAGCGATCGAAACCAGCTTCGACCACAGCCACGCCGTATCGGCGGACAAACGCAGCGGTTTGGCACTGAAATGCTACTCCGATCGAAAACGCATGCTCGGCAGTAGTGGTTGCAGTGGAACCCAATCGGCCACAAAACGCCGAACGCCACTATCATTGGCAGCAACGAAAACGAAGTTACGCTTCGACGATCCAAGTCCGGAGCATGTGAGCGGTAATTCTGCTGCTACTGACGATCACGTACTGGTGATAGCGCCAGGGATCGAGAATAAGAAGAAAGCACCGAAAGAAAGTTCTTCCGCACGTTCTCGTATCGAACCAGTGGCCGCTCCACCACCGTCTGTGAGCAAAGGCTATGTTGAACGGGTTGAATCACGCGTGAGTAGCATCGCATCGCGGACGAAGCTGCGTCGGAAACGAATATGAGACTGAGAAAAAAAATTTGATTAGATTAAGAATAGCAGCAGCAAACGTGAACAATACTGCTAAATTCCTTGCTAATATATTGTTTTCTTTTTTAAGTAACTACAAATAAAATGGTTGAAACGATTCTCTTTTGTTCTAATGGAATCGAAAAAAAAAATGACAAAAGCACTCGAACCGCATGAGACTTTCTTTCTGCGTGACCTCATCCCTTTTCACACTCGCTTAAGAGCACAGTCAAATTAAATGAGATTTATTTAATTAAAAGAAATTAGAAATGCGTATGTCTTAGTCTTAGTCAGATCTAATACTAGCGCTGCATCACCTAAGTTGCAGTAATATATCGAGGCACTTGTCAGGTAGTCAAACTGTTGGCGTAGTTTTCAATGGCGCAATGGGAAGCTTACGCCAATATCGGACCTTGCTGGTTCAGCAGCTCCGGGGGTGGATTGTCGATGATGAACTTGAGATTCTGCTCCGGCCACTCGTACGTGAGCGGAATCTTCAGGCTATCGGCACTGCGCGTTCCCAGCTCACCGAAGCTGTCGACCATGCGCGGTACGAGCCGGTTCGGGATGAGTATCTGCACCCAGCTACCCAGCACGGCATACGGCGTTTGGCGGCTAACGATCGATCCGGTCACCGATTCGGCCACGAACGTGACTGCCATGTGCTGCGCCTTGAAAGTAAAGTGGCGTCCGTGCCGGATACGATCGCGCACAGCCAGCATCAGGAATTTGGCGGCGTACGGGGCGAGTGTCAATTCTATACCGGTCAGCGGAAAAACACGGGACGGAATGTTCGGATTATCGAACGGATTGACCATGTCCGACGAGGTGGACCCAGTTGAACGTTCCAGTGTGTCTTCGGTGTTTGGTTCCGGCTTGACCGCGATGTTACACGACGAGATGGACCGGGACAGGTCTTCGTCCGGATCGAGTATCTCGCGCTTGATATCGGCGGCCACGAGTGCTCCTTTCGCCAACTCCTTGAACGTGAAATCAGCATTAACGCCGGCAAGATCGGACCCTTCCTTTTCCAGGTCCAGTTCGAGCTGGCGAAGCGTTTCTGGGAACTGTTCGAAAACGCTGCACGAGCGGGCCAGGTCCGTGATCAACCACGGTCCGCCCGTGGCAGGGTCTTTCTTGAGCAGATTTAACACACCCTTGCCGTTCCAGCGCGATGCCTGCTCCAGTTCTTCGCCAGTAACGCCCACAATCTGCAAAAAGTCCACCCAACCGAAGGGAGTTTCTGTGCGGGGCAGCTGAGCATCCTCCGCTATCAGCATGTGTTGAATCACGGTCGAAGTATCCTTGCTGCCATCGAGTGAACGACGCCAAGGAATATTATCACCGGCACAAAGACGATTACCGGACTGGAACACGTACTTTGCGAGCGATTGGAGCAAGTTCGCCGGCCAGGTCGGTGGACGTTCGTTGGCGGGCGCATCCGGTGACTTCACCAGCCGGAAACTTAACTCAAACCCCATCCCCGAACGTGGCTCCAGACCGCCGGATGTGTCGGCCAGATGCACACGGCCATCACCGTGCAGATCGGACAGTCCGAAACTCACGTAGTGCCAGTGTGGTGGGATATTTTGTTCCGGATCGCCCGCGTTGTGGTACATGCTGATGTAGTCCAGCGGGTCCTGTCCACCGAGCCTATCAGCATGAACGGGGCAGAATATCGGTCAGTGTGTTTGATGCAAACAGGCAAACATGACTGTGGGCACTTACCAGTACTTGAGGACCGTGGTCACCTGCAGTGGGTTTGTTTGATCCGGATAGATTTTGAGGCATTGTTCTATGAGTTTCTGCAAACCGCGCGGAAGAATGCGTCTCTTGAGCACGGTTTCCTTTTCTGCGGCATTCGTTGCCATGACCGTGGAGGGAATTAAAACTATGCAGCAAGAGACTATAAAAAGTACAATTTTTCTTAAATAAAAAACACAAAAACAATTGAAACGAAACGTAAACAAGCGGTATGAGAAAAAAAGAAAACAACCAAAGCGTCAACAAACAAAATGTCAAACCGCATCATTCACCCAATGAACCTTTTCGGGATAGCTTATTCTTCGCTGTGGAAAGCTCCACCCAGAGCTTCGGACCAGAATTTGGGATATTTTCTTCATTAAGGGTATACCTTAACGTAAAACTATAGTTTTTCATATTTCAAGGATTATTTTACAAATTTAGCTGTAAATTCTCTATGTACGGATTTGCTGAATGTTTACAACACCAAGCAAATGTGATAGGGTTTAAATTTTTGTCTGAATTGTTTTCTTTTTGAACATAGATTCAGAATTCTTAAATTATCTTTCGGTTACAGGACATCCTTAGCCAATGAAAAAATGTTTATGTTTTATTTAGTTTTCCAAAACACAGTGCGCAAACATAATTCAAAAGCATAATCTATTACTTGAATACTTGAGGAAAATATAAAAGTGAGATGATAAAACAGTTTGAAAATAAATATGTTTTTAATTGCATTGCGATTCTCGTAAACGTGAATGCAGAAGTTTTTTTTCCACCAAAACTTTTAGCTAACAAAATGGGCAATTCGTGCGAATATCTTTATCCTTCCTCACCGACACGGTGGAAATAAAAAGGAGCAAGGAAAAAAACGAACGCAAGGGAAAGAGATGCAAATAAACATCGTTTGTATGTTGAGAAACAAATTCAAATCTCTATCAAGCAGGAATGTAAGCGGAGCAACAAAAACATCACGTCCAATTACGTCCGCATTGCACAGACCACGCTACGGGGTTTGTGTGTGCATTATTCGTCTGGTCGGGAGATAAACTCCGCGTCGGAAAGATCATTGGCACCAGGATGGCTAAGGGTGGGTTCGCGTAAGGCAGATGGAAAGCAGGAGCTCAGGATCAAAGCATTGGCTAAACTGATACACCGGCAGAGGTAGCTCCGTTTCACAATTTAGTAGTGCACACTGTAATGAACGAAAAATTACCACCGCTGTCATATGTTTCTTGTGCACAATTTTTTTAAAAGAAAGTACTATAAATAGTAAACAAATTTCGTGCGTAGTGAACAATTTCGATAAACTTGTTTTTTTGTAGCAAATTAAAACCACTTTTCATAGATAAACAGTTCGCTTCCGCTAAAGTGTTTGAATCACGGAAAAACATGGGCACTTTTGATCGTAAAACCTTTTTCTGTTCAAAACTTTTCCACCCAAACTCGCATCCTTAGCTTAACGAGGGATTCTCAACACCCTCCCTCTTCTCCTCTTCCTCGCCTACTCAGTAAAGCATCGTATACCATCAGCACGGAAAACAGAACGTAAAATAAAAAAAATAGCGCTCGGATCAAAGATGAAAGGCATTCCGGAGGCGAGTCGGGAAATCTATTAACGATTCGGTCGAAGCGCGCGCGCGACCGTACCGGGCATGTGAACCGAACGCGAAAGAACGAACCGCAACCCCTCAACCGTTTCAAAATGGCCATTTAGCCTCAACTCCCCCTGAACTCCTCTTATCCGCCCGCTCCACCTGTCTGGCCGCCTCACTTTCGTCCTCGCTCTCGTTCCTGTTTTTACTCTTTTATTACAGCCTGCCATACTGCCTGCCTCTTTAACCCGCCACGGCACGGCACGCCGCGATTTATCGTTATGAGATTTTTTCGCCGAGTGGAAAGTGAAATTCCGAGACATAATGCGTGCGCGGAACGTTTTGCACAGTGGTGGGGGAGGGGAAAGATTTTCGCCAAGAAGCAGCAGCCAGGGAACAGTAAACCCGCTGCAGAACCCAAGGGTCCATCACTGTGCGAGTACTTTTACGGGCACCGGAAATACTTTCACTTGTTTGGTGCTCTCTTTCTAATGATCTCGAACCGTTCCTCCATTTTGGTGCCTCTCTGCTAGCTGCTGCTGCTGCTGCGCTATGAAATCAAAATTGTATGTATAATTGGATCGCTGTAAATTGTTTTCCAACTATTAAATTGCGTTTTATGTACAACGTTCTTCTTTGTCACTTTGTTACTACACAAAGAAATATTGAAGAAACGAAGCACAACCTTTCCGAGATGCACTTGCATTGTTGCTTACTATCCGAGGCCGAACTTCCCCCTCCCCCCTCCCGACACGAACCTCCCAGAAAACGGATTTGAAAATTCCACCACCACAATCAGCTTGTGCTAGTGCTTATTTAACACTTAGTGGATTCCTCGAGTTGTTTATTGGACAGATTGCCAGTCTTTGCCAGCACCAGGCACGAACATTTAAATTTATCTCCTGCCGAATACAACCGAAAGCAGGCCGTGATTTATGGAAGGCAATAATGAATAAATGTGTATACAATTTGTCTCCAGCCAGGAGCCAGCCTGCCCGACCGGGGTGAATCTCTCAAGATTTCGCTCAACGAACTTGAAAATTGTCTTGGCCGATATACAGCAATAATTGGAAATCTGTGCGCAAGAAGCTGCCGGCATGGGGCGGGCTGGGATGGCACGGGTGGGTCGTATTCTTCCTGTAGAGGTTTACAATTAGCACTTGATGGATGATCGGCTACGGCCGAAATGCGAAGAGGGGTGTGAGATTGAGATTTATTTGATCGATATTAGCGAAAGGAGCGAACCGAGCGGGGTTGCGATCCGTAA
>JXXA01010014.1:0-19424 GCA_000956255.1 Anopheles punctulatus | reverse complement strand
CCGCCGCAAGTAACTATAACCCACCAAATCGCGGTGCTATTGCGGGTGAACGTATCAGTAAAGGGGTTGTAAAGGGGCAGTATCAAAACGAACGCATCGAACACACTACCAGGAAACATCAAAAGCCCAAATCGAAAGCTAGGAAGAGTGAGTGAGAGGAAAAAAGTACGCACAATGAAACAAATCATCATTAAAATAAACGTACGTAAATAATAGTTTATCAAAACAAGAAGGCGGTGGCGGCGGGCAAAACAACATAAAACCGACGTTAAAAACGCTACCCACTCTGCCGAGATAACAAGTAATAGGATACGGATAGGGAGCATTCGATGGCCGGATTTGATGCATCGGATTTCGCTTTCGTGCTTTCGCGCACGTCTAACGAAAGCAAAAACAAAGCAAAGGCTCCAAGTTGTTTGAAGCTTTTAATGGGAGCTGCTAGCTGGTGGCAGGTTTATTTATAAATGATTGTACGGTATTTTCCATCGTTTCCTTTTTAAGGTTTTTTTTTGTTTGTTTTTGTTTCACGATCCCCCATATCCAAAAGCACGCTAACACGACAGTGCCATCTCTTTTTGATTTATCTGGAGGAATCTAAACCCAACGGCGTACGTTTTTGTTGTAGTTTTCCTTCCCAGACACGGCTCGAGATGGGCTTTGCCATAAAAAAGCTTTTGCGGTGGAATAAAAAGGAATGCAAAGTATTTTCGGGTGTAAGTAATTCTAATGCTCATTACTGCGTATATGGAAACGTTTAGACCGATAATAAGTAGGTAAGCCGAAGCCGCTAAGGAGCTCCGGCACCGCCGCCTCCAAATAGCCACCACCCATCGCGTACAGCCGCGATACGGCCACTTCGAATGTTAATGTTTCTTTCATTTGTTTAGTGTTTCGTTTTATGATTTTCTTTTATACTCCCGAGAGTGAAGTGATTTTTGTTTCTCCACCGCGTCCTCCGTGCACCCCAGCCCTTATAGAACTACGCGGAGATGAACGGCAATCAGCAATTCGTGTCTAGCGAGAGCGCAACCATTCGCTGGTGCTGAGTGATTTCAGGGAAATCTACATCTTCAAACCGATCCTCTCCAAAACCATCGAACATTGACTTCTCAACTGATAAACATAAAACCAACGTGGGCCGAAAATGAAACGCGGAAGCTTGTAGTAAAGCTAAACAGAGGCTTATGGTGTTTATGCTGCTGTTGCTGCTGCTGCCTCCACAAGCGTTCAAATTCTCCTTTGAACTTTGAATGCAACCGGCAAACAAAGGTAACGGCAAAAAATTTGATTCCTAACCGAGCATATCCATTGCGTAAAGGTTGGTTACCACCACCAAGCGTGCCACTATCGCTTAAGAGGAAATCCCAAATAAAGGTTTACAAAAACGCACAAACACGCACAGACGTGTGTGTGTGAGGGCCACTTAAGCGACCGCGGACCCTCCGAACTGAAAGCGTCTGCCAGTCAACCCTCGCCGGTGGAGGAACTGATATCCTCCAAACTTGCCAAGTGGGGGGCGCAAAAAGCCCATTCCTTCTCCTCCTATCCCGCTTTCCCTCCACCCAACTACCGGAATCAATCCAATTTTCAGTGCACACAGGGATTTTAATCACTACCCTTTCGCAGGGTGAAATTACGCGACCATTAAGTTCTGTTTGATCGAGAGAAAATTGTTATGAATCAGCTGCTAATGGATGGAACGGTGCTGTGGCTGCCCTGCTCGTGGAGCGCTTTTTTGTTTTGTTGTCGTTGTTATTGCTAGTGTTGCTGTTGTTATTGTATGCTTCGTTTGCCGATCTCCACGAGCTTTGCGATGATAACCAGGAACTTCCGCAGCGCATTCAAGCGGTGGAAGATATATATGCGATCCGTGGACTGTTGGCAGTGAGCGAGTTGAAATAAATCAATCTGCTATTTCTCAAACCAATTTTTGGGTATATACATTTTTAATAGAAAATTTCACAATAGAAAATGTGTTAAATCAATTGCAAAAAGTATTTTGAATAATTTTTATTAATATTAACCATAACACAAAACCAAAAACTCAAGCGACTCTAAACTACTAGGTACAATAAAAAACTCAGTTTGGAGTATTTTGTACCTAGTAATTTGTACGAGCTTGAAGCATGTCTTCGAGAATCAAGCCCATTTCTCAAGCACTTAAAATATCGCATAAATTGAAATTATTTTTTTTATTTTACCCACGCATTATTAGTTCACAAAGAAAATGCTGAGCATTGTTTAAAATTATTTGTGTCTGTAGAAATCAAGTTATTAACTACCCACATTTTCTGGTACAAAAAAAGTAATAAAAGAATACAAATCTCTAAGAATATACAAATAATGTGCCACTCGGCATTTTCACGCTCCTGTCGGGACCAATCAGTCCTGGATGCAGTAATCAAATATCGAAAACAAAAACCGTGTTTGTCTCATTCCTATGCTAATTAGTTATTAGCGCAGTCCCGACGACAAAGCCCATCACGGCGGTGTAAAGCATGTCCGCGTTAAGCGAAACCGTCACTCAACAGTCACACATTTTTGGCGGAACTCTCCAATACTTTTCCAACGGCAGGAAAGCAGAGAAGTGACCAGGTCGGCCCACCAGCAGCAGCAATATAGCGCGCCAAGTACGACGAGATAATGAAAACATGGCTCGCTCGAAGGAGAACGAAATTTCTTTCCCACCACCCAACCGATAGTGACACGGTGGCGACGGTGACGGCGACGAGCATTCCTTCAAACTGTCAGCGCACATTTCAGCAGTGGGTCGCGAACACCTCTCCTGACGGAACCTGACACCGACCGAACACCGCCTGCGACGTTTGTTCCGCAAGTTATCTCCCATCCGGTTGGACGTGGACGTGTTATCTAGCACCGCATGGCACGGTTTTTTTTTCGGAGATCCCGACAAATATCGCTACCGAAACCGAAACGCTTTCCCCCTTCCCGGGGCTCACTTTCAAAACCACGCCAACCGTCACGACGGCGTGACACACCGATGATGAACCGCACGCAGTCTTGCTTCGGTGCGCGGTAAAACCGTCGGAGATAACCCACCGCCGGTCGGTATCATCGCGAACACGCATCACGGACCGAAAGAGAAATGGTCCCGATGAAAATGATGATATGTGATATGAAACATTTTTCCGTGTTTTTCCTCCACCTCCCCCCCCCCTCCCACTGGCGTGCCTGCTTTCCGCCACTGCAGTGCCCGAGATGGGAGGTTGTGAGTGTTCCAAAAATAGAAGCTCCCCAGTGCGGTGCGCCGTGGAGCGGCCGACGCAACCGCCGACGCGAGCGTTCTCTGCTTTCCCGGGCCCGGGATTTTCCACCGGCGCAGCGGAGGGCCACCATCCAAGAACGACTTTATGATGGATGGTGCTTTTCATGCCCGTTACTATTTCAACGACAACCACGGCTACTGGGTGGGAGTGAACAACGATGCGCCCGAAAGTAGGAGAGAGAAAAAAAACCCACACACGACATAAAAAAGCATCCTGCCTCCGAGATACGGCGGCAATCGTTTGGCTACGCCTGACGCGATACATACACACACACAGACGAGCGAAAATAGCGTTCGTCACACGGAATTCTTGCAGATGAATTTCTCATTCGTAAGGGCCGGAGGGATGACTTTTGGTTGATCAAAATTTAAATCACTCTCATTGAAATCACACACGATGGATAGAAGAAGAAAATGGAGATCTCCTTGGGGCGAAAAATTCTTGGTAGCAAGTGCGTCCATGCTTTAAAATGGGGGCAAAAATAAGTAGCTTCTTCACAAGAACCCGAACTCTCCCCCCCGGAACCGGAAATGCGTTTTATTTCCCAACCGCGCGGTGGTGCGTGCGCATCATCATTTCCTTTGAAATTTTACACGCGCCACTTAATGGTCACAATAAATCATGCGGCGGAGGGGAAAAAAAGATAACCCCGAAACAAACCGGAAGCCAATTGGATCGTTAAATGCAGAGACATGCGTCAATTTTTCTTACCGTTCCGCCCAATCAAAACGCTGCTGGAGCAAAAAAAAAACCGTACCATTTGGGCAGAAGATTCCACACTGCCACGATATCGTTTACCGATGAGCAAAACGCAAAGTGTTTCCCCCGGCTGACCGGTGTGAAAAATATTGATTTAAATGTAACGTGCGTAATACCATTTATCAACCGTATTTTCTTCCAAGAATCGGACCACCTAACGCACCGTTCGCTAGGCACGAAAAGGGCATTACAAGCGGGCCAGCTAATTTGCATACGCCGCCGACGGAACCGAAACTCATCGGGCACAAAATTAATTTCCAACAATTTCATTACCAGTCGTAGTGGTCCTTTCACCGAAGGGGAATTTTTCATTCAGCCTCAGGAGCCGATTCCATAGTCTTTCCATGCCAAAACAAATCGATCGAAGATTCCAAATCTTCTGTTCCAGCCAATACCCGAACCCAGAACTAGAAAACAGACCGTTCCTTTAGAAAAAAAACCCTATGGGCGCTATATCTACAGTGACTCCTTCAGACTTTCCCGATCTGCCCCCGACTGGACCAGTGTGTGCGTCCGTGGTCGCAATGAATTATTTATTTCCTCTGCACATTATCCGCCAGTAGCTGGCCGGAATATTCCAACAAACCATGACAACGGTTTTGCGCGGGTGGCGAAAGAGGAGAACGAGTGGGCCGGAAAAGTGCTCATAACTCGAACCATTTTCGGCCTTTACCCGGTGGTCTGAAGCGGGATGCGATGCGCGAAAATTTGGCCTATTTTGAATAATGATGATGAATGCGCTGGGGAGCCTTTATGTTCGTGTAGGTCAAAAAGAAAAAAACAGAGGGATAGAGCGAGCGAGTGGGGCTACTTTGACCAGTTTTTCCCCCAGTTTGTTTGTGAGTCCATTAAAATATATTTTTTAACATCACCACATTGCACCCGTTTCCAGGGAGACGCGGAAAGGATATAAGATATGAATTGGCTGCAGTTTGCAGGAAATATTTCATATCCACATCGCCCACGCGATGTGGAAAAGGCTGCCTCCACCATAGCGCTGCGCAATGAAATAATTATGGATGTTCATGGTTTATCAGATAGAAACGTTTTCACATTTTATTCATCAAATTTATCACCGGCATGTTTGGATGCGGGATGATAAATGTAATTTAAAATGATTTACACGTAACCATAGCAAAGAGCGTCGTATTCAAGAGCGGTATGATGCATAAAAAATACGAAGCGGAATATTTTCATGCGAATTTTAAAATTCGCACAAACAAGCATCAATTTCCAATAATCAAACCATTAATTCTGCTCGTGACAACTGCCAGCAGGGCAGTTGCGTCAGCCGTTCGGTCGAATCAATTCCAATCGACCGGAAAGCTAGCGCAGTAGAAAATCAATTCCGAGAAACACTCACCACCCCGGAGCACAAATGATCTAATCCTGCGACGACAGGCAGGGCACACTTTGTCAAGTCATTCAAGCTGGTCCCTTCATTTCAAATTCATCGCCCGAAAAACTTCACCCCGCAGAAAGACGCATCTTATCAAAACCCGAAATGCGCTCTAATAAAATCGCACATTGCCCGTGTGCCGTGCCGCGTCGCAATACGTGATGTAATTACGCAGCAGTGGCCACTCGTCCCATCCGTCTTTCGCTCGCTGTGTGTCTGCGCCTCAGAAGGGCGCAGCAATTTAAATCTCCCGGCACGGTGGAAGCGAAGAAAGCTGAAGCTGAGTTTTCTACCGCGCGCAAATCGTATAAAACCCATAGACCCACGGTGCCCGGCAGTACGATGCGACAAAAGGGATGAGTTCGACCCCAGGAATGCGTACAAGAGCGTTAACCGAACGCCGGCGGAAGGAAAGTTTTTGCGTACTTATTGCGCCCTCGGCACGGATATGCTCAAACGCACATGTCAATGGGTTTATGTGTGCGTGTGACGGAGGAGCTCCAAACCCAAAAATTAGGGGAGAATTGCGTGTCGCAGCTCGCACACTCGGGTGTTCACAAATGTCCTGGATCGGAGCGAGAAAACCGGTCCAGAGAGCCAGACGAAAAGCCAACCCCTGCGACGACGTTAACGTGATCCAAATTGTGCCGATAGGGTACGATGAACCTGGTGCGGTGGAAGCGATAGCGTAGCAAGGACGGGGTAATACATCAAATCAATAACAGTTCAAGGACAATGTGAAGAATAAATGAGGGGTTCGATTTTAGCCGCTTACATTGGGCAGTAAAATGCAGACGATTTTTACGTATTTTTTACGTTTTATTCTGACGAATTGAAAATATTTCTTTTTAGCGAATTACAAAATCATTGTAATCGAAGCCTTCTTTTCAATAACAACTGTTTTATTTATAGAAAAGCAAACAAATTTTTATATAAAAAAAACATAATATTTTGTTGTGCCTATTTAAATGGAATATCTGCGAATAAAAATAGGGTAAAATCTAAAAACCATCTGGAACGGTCTCCTTATTCTGCTCCAGAACAATTCTCCACGGACAGATTGGCAACAAAACAAACGCAATTTCGCAAACAATGGCGGCACAAAATGATATTCCTCATCCCACCCACGGCTTCAGCCAGCAGAACAAACTCGACCGATTGTCGCACTATTTGTGCGTCCCAGCAGGAGGCTCTTGGCTCCCATAGGCTCGATACAACAAACGAACAGCGCACGCAACGAAACATTACGACGCCATGACAAAAGCAGGCCTCGGCGGGCGAATCGAACGGGGTTTGTGTGTGCGAAACTTGGAAAGATCAAAACCACATAAAGGAACCAAACGGAACGCAATAAAACTTCCCTCCCTCCTCGCCATGCTCGAGAAACCCGTCTCAAAGAACTTTTCTTGCGGCTACTTTTATCTTTCGCCCTCCCACCTCCTCGACAAGTGTAGGTGCGGTTGGCTCCTACTCCTTCACACAGCAACAAATTTGGCCCATTAATACTCATGTCATCTGTCGACGGGCAGGCCGAGCAACAAAGGCCGAAACACAGAAACAGATTTTGCATTGCCAATGAGCATCTGCAGCTCGCCAACGGGGGCAACGGGCACCCTATCAATGAGGCACACACCTCGGGCTCGGAAGGCGCCAGCCGAAGGTATGTACGGGGCAATCGATGGACGTTGCGTCGTTTGCTAGACCCAACCAGCTCGGGTGAAAGCTTCTCGCACTCACAGTTCGCTCACTATCGAGGGGTTAAGACGATTAAAAACGTCATTGCCGCCAGGAAAGAGTCGTCGTAGTTGTCGTCGTCGACGGACGATAAGGTACGCTCGTGTGAAGGTAGCGCAACAACAACAAAAACCCACAAACAAGCGAACAGAGGACACACAACACGTAGTTTGCGTGTTCGTTCCTGGCGAGGCGTTCCGAGCGATGGGCACCAACAGTAAAGCACCTTCTGCCTTGGCTGGATCATTTCAATGCACCACCCCGTTACTGCCGACCGACATGAACGACATCGACGTCCGTCCGACGGGTGTTGTAATCCCCTTGAGGAGCTCCATCTGTCACCGCTCGTATAGTGGAGCTAGTGTGCTTACGTTGGTGTTTTCCCATTCCTCCCGAGTCTCCTCCTGCTCCTGAACGTTGGCCACCAATTACCTGCTACAACACCCGATGTCTCGGGAGCGGCATACTACCGCCGGATTCCATACCATATCCCCCTCCCAAGTCGGTGGCCCACCCTTACTGCACTCTGACGAGAATGAATGAGGTGAAGAAATAATATAATACACCCCGATAGCTGGCCCGCTATATATAGTCATCACAAGTCCGCGCACCGTTCCGTCTTCGTCAACTTCTCCGGATGAGCACTGAAACTTCGACATCACCGCACTGGGCTCAGCCCCCGCGGTGTCCGGGCGAGTAACAATATCCCCCGGTCGTTGACTTAAAACTGTGCGCACATTCGCGGCTTGCCGTGGTTTATCATGTGAAACGATACGAACGAAGGGAGAGATAATAAGCTCGCACTGTCGACGGCATCCCGATATGAGAAAGAAACCCGGATGAAAAGTGAAAGACAGAACGAGCGATCAAAGGTGAGGGACGGTTTCGCTAAACGGGCTTACTTACCGTCCATTGCATCACAACTTGTCAGAAGTTCCGGTAGCACCGCAATAAACTGCAATCCGGCCAAGTTGTGCACGGAAACCAGCGCAAGAAATGCCACCTACTAAATATGCCTTTAATCTTACTGGTCCACCAGCACACGCTCCAACAGGGCTCGATTAACAACTTCTCATCTGCAGCAGCTTGTGCTGCAAAAGTCAAACGGGTGCTAGTTGTGGTAATGCTCCAAGCAGCAAGTTTAAACTGCTTCAACCGCACCGTAGTTGCCTCGTGCGGTACCTCAGTTCTAAGAAGGGTTTGGGCCTACCACACAAGGGCCAGCGGGGCGCAAAACTTTGCAGTTGCAAAATATCATCTTTCACCCTGACCTCCGGCACCGTTTTCGGGGCGGCTTGGTGGTAATTACCATTCCAATAAATCTGTTTTATTGAACCATTAAACGACGTCCGGAACAAACCGGAATCGCAAGCCGGTGGTGGTTAGGAGCAGGTCAAGAAAGAAGCTCAATTTATGCAATTATACATTTTAAGCTGGTACTAATTAGGCGGACCACCGGCAGAAGGTAGCCCCAATAAAACCAATGCCCACACTCCTGTCCCGTATCGTATGTCCACGGCTGGACCATGTGGTCTTGGATAACCCTCGAACATGAAACGCACAAAAAAAAAACAAAAGAAAAAGAAAAACGAGCCCTAACTAAGCTACCTTATTTCCCGTCAGCGTCCTCCACGGCGCAACATAATTTCGTGCTGCCGTGATTGAAGGTGGAACGAGGACCGGAAACAGAAACCTTAATCCTTTCCCTTTTTTTGTTTGGAGCCCACCGTCGACGGCAGCAATCTTGCCATCCGTTGTCGTGCTGTCCTTTATTTCGGTAAGGAGCTCGCCAAGCATCTGCACCGAAATGAGACAATCAAGCTCACGTGGAGCGGGGAGGCGACGGTCCGTATCCACCGAAAAGGTTAAACTTTTTAATGAAGGTTATGAAATTTGATAACGTCCAGGAAGCGCCAACCAAAAAACCAAATCGTGGCCGAGAGTACACACCGGGAGCCTCCTGGGATGGGTCTGCATCCCGGCGAAGCAATCGAAGTGCTGCGCCTAACCTGACGTAGAATCGGCTACGGTTTCAGCTGAGCAGTCGAGAGACCGACTCAAAACGCTGTAAAGGTAATTTAACGACCTAGCCAGATGTCACCAACCGATGGCAGCCAGAAGCATACGAAGCCAAATCACCGGGCCGGTGCTGCAAACTTTACATTGCCGAGCCATCTAACGAAACCAAAAAAAAATGTGGAGACTTTTAGGTCGATAAAATTTCGCTTCTATCATAAGAACATCAAACGTAACGTTTACGTCACCGGTGCTCGACGGCCGAAATAATTTTTCCCAGCATGTTAAATCGGGTTCCGAACGCTATAGCTCAACCACACATCGCACAAAGTAATATTTCCCAAATGGTTCGCCCGGGCGACGAAACAAAGCTTAATAAAAGCGCCAGACAGTTTTACAACTTATTCGCCCTGAGGGCGCACGCCGACCGGGACCGCGCGCCGAGGAGGATGCACGTTGCCTCCGTTTTTTTCTTCTTCTTCTTTTTGTGCTTCGGGTCAACCGTGGAATGGTGGCTTGACATCCATAAAAAGGAAGCACAGCACCGACGGCGACCAATGAACCGTGACCAGAAACCGGACCGAAACTGAGTTCACAGATTTACTGCTGCTCTGGTCGGTGTTGCCGGACTGCAAAAGGAGGTGGAAAGGGAAGGAAGGTGAATGGAAAACCGCGCTCATAAACTGCCATTACACATCATGCGCATCGTGGAGAGCGTTGCATGTAGTGCGCGATGCGGTCCAGCCGTGATGAATATCGACATGAACCACCGTCGAATAGTTCGACCGGCGACCGGCAGGCACGTAAAACTTCAACTGCGACTTATTTAACGGCCTGTGCATACTTTCAACCCGTGGTTGAATTGTTTCGAAACGCTTACATTTTGAAAGTAATTTTATTTAAAAAAATACACACACCTGATTCTACCTTTGGAAGCGCAGTATGAAAAATCATTGCGAATGAACCAAGCTCGAAAGATACGCGCTTTTCATCCTAGTGTGATTTGATGATCGATTGTGTTTTAACATTTAATTATGTCGAGCAGTTGAAATTTCTTTAATATCATTATCAATATTTGTGTTGATTTTATTCAAAACTATTCCTAGTCAATACAGGAGCGGCAAAAATTCGACGAGATTCCATAATTTTAAACAGAACTAATTTTACAGAAGTACAACATAAAGAGCAAATTTTGCCTCAATTGTTTTCCCCGATCTGATCTGGAACAGAATGCAAAAAAAAAACATTTTCTTTTTCCCTCCCAATCTCAAATCTCTCTACAGAATATGAATAGCGTTTGAGATTACAATGACCATGCATAACTAGCCGCATCACTCTCAGCTAGTAAACGGAGAACTGGCTAGAAAAATCCACTAACTCCAGATTATACAAAGAACGAAAAAAAACTTTCATTTTCTAGGTTTCTCTTAACCATCCAATTAGCAGCGTAATGAAAATATACATCTGTTTCTGCACCGACATGATTTATGCGACATTCTACCTCGCCCAAGTCTAGGATGAAACGCACCGGTAAGTAAAAGAAAAACCAAAAAAAAGAGATGAAAATGGATTACAGCGCAGTGTTACCTAAAATCTACTCCCTCTGACTAAATTCGCAAAAAAGGGGAACACCGGAATGCTACTAGATGGAAATGGCAAATGGAAATTGGACGAACTTGCTAGCTGCAGCCCAGGTTTGCAGCATGGCGATACGGGCGTCCCGCAACAAAATGACGTGAAAAGCGAACGAAATTTCGTGCGGTAAGGAAAACTGCAATACCGTGCCGTGTGTTCTGTTCTCCAGCTGTCTAGCCTCATTCGTGCCAACAGGGAGGGAGGAAATAAGAAAACACAGCTATTCCCATCCCCATCCCTGCCCCCCATTCGCGCCGTTCCATCAATTCTCGGTCGGTCGACTCGTTGCCTCATCGCGTACAAATCGCCGCTTGCAGCAGCAAACTGCAGCCGACGCTCGATGAAGGAAATGACACATCACGTTTCCAGTTGCTGTTCCAGTTTTACTTTCCGTTCGGGTCGCCGCCGCCGCCACTGCAACAGCAGCACCAGCAACTCCGGTCCGGGCGGGTTGGCATTTCTTATTTATGTTTGCCGGTAGACAGAGCCACGGGGCCGCACCGAGCGAAATTGGAGAACAAATGCATCGTTGCGGGTTTGCTTTTTTTTTGCTTTTATTTTTTCTTGTTGTAATTACATTTATGATTATTGTAAAGAGCTTTTCCGGAACGGTTGTGTGTTATGCAAGAGACACAACCGCGCACTGAGGCGCCCTTACGATCCGGTGAAATTTTCCTTCGCTTCCGATTTGGAAATACATGGATATATTTCAGTGGCAAAGTGCACTGAGCCAAACCGAAAAAAAGGTTTTGTTCAAAATAAATATTTGCAATAAAAATTACATTCCTCAAAAACAAAATACCACATGTTGAGTATGTAATTTAACACAAATTTCCCATTAACGTTTCTCCTTTCTCTACGTGCACACTGCACCTGATCCTATCCCGAGCGATACGAGCGTTAGATTACACGGAGAGCGAAATTTGAACACCCAAGCCTCATACTCCGGGCGTTGGAAAATTGAAACATGAAAAAACTGATCAGTTTAACTACCGCATTCCGTTCGGCTATGCTGCGCAAACCCGATAAACCATATCGGCGCGACTTGCGGCGCTGGCGTCGGTGTCCGAATGCAGCCCAAGCGGCTCGCAGCGGCAGGGCCAATTTCACACCTTTCCGTTACGGTTGGTGCCAAGCCACCCTGACTGTCTGCTCGCACATGAAATCGAGAGTGTTGGTTGTTAACGCCGGTGTACTGCCACACACCGGGCAGGCAAGTGCAACAAGCAGCACCAGCGCCCGTTTTATCGTTTTGATTTGATTAGCGAATGTGGCAAGAGTGCATGGAAAGCTCCTGCGGGCAAGGTGGCATGCGAAATGGAATACCGAGACATAGGAGAGGGGAAAAAATGATTGTGGGTGGTCGCCCCACTCCATCGCGCAGCCTTTGCGCTTCAAGCTAGTGTGCTGCTGCGAAAGTAAAACCCGACGCCCGAGAGTGGGTTCCACTTTCGATTTCATTTTGTGCAAATTATAGCGTAAATAAAGCATCATCCAGCGAGTCCACAGCTTTCCGGTGCGCACTTTAGAGCGCACGGTGCCGAGAGTGGTGCATCCGAGTGCTGCAAAACGAAGCACCATAAATATTCTCCCCATGCGCCAGAGACTCCGGCAGCAGCATAAACTCGCAGCATACGGTAGCTACGGCCGGAGAGCGGCGCAGCAGGTGGGTACGCACGAACATATCAGCGAACGTGTGAGGAAAAAAGAGCCCGCTTGGTGTGATAAAACAGAAATATTCCAGTGGCTCCCGGAGATGGGATATCTGGAGGGTCCCACGCGGTGACGTCCGCTAATGTCATAAGAACCACGTTCGCAACGTTTGCGAGAGAAATGGCGAAGCGATAAAAAAATGGTTTGTCAAACGTTTATTTCAACAAACCCAAGAGCACTCCGAAATAATGCTGGGTATGATTTTTTCACCCACCACCCACACATTTTTTTCAATCATGGACCACTTTAGAGCGGAGGGACAGAGAATATATGGCGAAATGATAAACGTTAGTTCCAATTGTATACTGAGAAGTTCCACGTTTATGAAACATCAGCTCTTAGTGTTTAAATTTTTCTAGAGCTGAAAATTTATCAAAAATGTTAACTGAAACTAGTTAGCTTCTAAAAGACCTGAACGGAATACTTAGCTTTGTAATGAATCTTAACTTATCAAACCTAACAATAAATCGAAACGACTGGCGTTGATAACGAACCAAGAGGACAAAATGTTAGGCTCTTTGGAGAAGAGAAAAGAAGAAAAGTAAATAGACATTTATATAGTATGTTGGAAATAGAACGAAGCCCTCTGTACTGACATATTTTTGCAAAAGCGAAGACTTTTGAAGTGTTTATTCATCTGTTTAGTAACAAAAGTATTCTCAGAAGATAACGTCTCTAACATTTGGCTTTGATTTGCTACAAGATTGAGCATTCCAATAACCTGGATGACTTAAAATTTGCACCTAATCGTTTGGGAACGATATTTCCAACTCTAGTTCATACCCTTTTGACTTCCAAATCAAAATCCCATTGACGTACCACCACGTCTCTTCAACTGTGCATTGGATCTGAATGGCCAGGACTACATAAAGCCATGATGCGCTGACTCAGGGCCCGTTCACTCTAATTATGCATAGCCCTCACTATCGGTAAGGAAATCGCTCGGAAACTTCTCTGATTCAACCAAAACATTCATCAATCACATTTGCATACCCCACCACCATCAGGTGTCAGCAATTCCGCATTGGGCGAAGAAAATCCCTCCACCCGAAGGTAAGGTTTTCGCCTGGATGCTCCATTCATAGTCAGCTACCCGGCGGACCGGCAAGCACACCTCATTACCGATTCAGTGTTGAATGATTCTTCTGCCCAAAACCCAACCCAACGCGCTCGACATCCTGCCGCCGTATCCTCGGGTGGGAAGACAAGACCTTAACCTGTGGCCGTCTGCCAGGGTAGCAATCATCTTTACACGCTCCACGGGCACCTGGAGCCACAGTGCTGAACGATTTTGAAGAGGGCCCTCTTAGCCCGCACGCTCGTCGATGCAAATATATCGATCTTGTGTGGGGCTCGGAACGAAGCTGTTTTTTTTTGTTTTTACTCGTTCGTTGTTGCGAAAAGTCGCAAAACTTAGCTGCACCACAGCACGGCAATCGTAAAATGCCGGCGGGCTACAACTTCGACTTCGGCTAAAGATGACGTGGGACGGCGAAACGTGTTTGGCAGCAAAAGAAGTGCTCGGTAGCAGTGCTCGGGGGCATGATTTTCTTCCCTTTCCGAAAATACACATACGCACGCAAAACATGTTCCACTTTCGTTCTTGTCGTGGATCGCTGCTGCGTCCCCATCTCTTCCCCCCCCCCCCCCCCCCAACCACTCCAAACAGCCTGTTGGGTCTTTAATTTTCCAAAAGCAGGTCAAGAAGCGGCCGCAAGCAAACGTCGCGCTGCTTGTTGCCGCAGCCTCCAACACGCTTTTGGTCCGACGCGATGATGACTGTGCCGCACTTGATTTCGATTTTGATCGCAGCAATATTAATCACCCGCGTCCGTGTGAGGGTCTCCGGTGGATGGGAGGTGAACGTTATCTCATGAACGAGCGGCTGGCTGCTGTCGCCACGTGTGCGTAGGCGTTCAGATCTTCAGAGTGAATGCGCCATCGGGAATGGGGGAGATAGAACTCGAAGGCCAGGGCCCGAGCGCCCACTCACCAATCACTCTCGCATCGCGGATAAACATCAAACACGGACCGATTTGTAGCAAATAGATCGTGTTGTTAAGCGCGATAATACACTCGTCGCGGCACTCGTCGTGCCGAAGCATTCAAAGTGAGAACATTGAAACATCGCGTCGGTCATTGCAGATGAGAAAAAAACCGGGCCGTTTCGAAACGGTTGCTGGCTGATAAGTGCACGCCGGGGCTGCCAGAAAACCGTGAAGTCGGCGGCAGCAATCGCTTCAACGTCATATTTCAAATCCCTCAACTGAAAGACATTGCATTGAGCGGCCACTGGTGGTGGCGGCATCTTCCTAACCCACAATCGTGCTGCTATTGACATACCGGGACCTCGGTTTGTGGCGCGAAAAGGTTCTGCAACGCCGTTGTGAATGGGCCGTGTGAATGGGGCAATATTCAGTCTTTGAAGTGCCCGTGGGCGTCGGTAATAGGATTCGATTTACTGGCGCATGACAACACGCCCGTCAGTGTTTGCCGCTGTCTGTGATACCTTCCGAGAGGGTCCAACGAAGGCTTATGCGTACTTAGCACCCTGTTGTGCAAGGATGTTCGCGACAGTAATGAATGGTAAGACTTATAATCACTTCCAAACTCCTTACGGCGTGCAAAGTAAGCTCCGGTAGAACGTGTGCAAAAATTTTAAAAGCACTCCTTTAAGAGTTTCCAAGGGGATAAAATGCCGTAACTTGGGATGTGGATCCTAATCGGTAGACTACCGCTAAGGCGATCCGCAAGCTGTTGCTAGATGAGAGCAAACTTTATCAGCGAAAGGCCAACCTGAAATGAACCATAATTAAGAAATAATTACGCGTCAAGCGTCATAAGAGTTGGTACCTTTGGTGCAGCTATTTTCCCAACTTCAATTAAGGCACTAGGGGGGAAAGGGACACGCCCGGACATCTCCGCACCGATTCTTATCCCTCGCCCATTGTCGGACAGTGAGGCAAGGAACAATGGGCCGAACTTTTTCCAAGAACTTTGCCGAGCTTCACGGTTTGCGTCCAGTTCTCCAACAGTTACTGGAACACTTCAGACGAACAAATTGCACTCAAGGCTTTTGTTGCTGCCTTTGCTCACGTGCTTGTGTGGCGCGTTCTTACCATCGTGGCAAAAATGCATTTAAATAACGTGCTTCCCCCCTGCTGGAAGATATAAACCTTGGGAGGAAACGTTTGTTCACTCGCGTTTCAAGGTTTGACTTGTTCGTAGGAACCAGCGGAAGCATCGTACGAGAAACAAAGAAAGTGTTTTACTCGGTAAAAAAATAAATATATACCAGCCAAGCAAAAGAACCAAGCAAGATGCGCGGTCCAGCAGAAAACTTTGGCACAGAAAACCCCCGAGCTGCTGGTTGGTGTGTCGTTATCAACTCGGCTATTCACCGCCAAGCGCCAAGCAGTCTGAGCACACCGATAAGCACCACTATCAGTCGCCGCACCGGAAACATCCCTTTCAGTCTGACCATCATCAAAGAGATTGCCGGCTGTTTGAGTCGTGTGCCGGTGGCTTATCTTAGCGCCACAGGATAAGGGTGTTTTTCCTGTCATATTTTTTTTTCTTCACTGGCCCACGCTTCTCACGCCCAAACCAAGCGAGCTTATCATGCGACCAAAGTAAATATGCCTTCCGGCTTCGTCGGGACGCAATGGAACGCTCGCACACCGGTCGGTAAATATTGATACAAATGTGTTCTGGAGGTAGTGCCGCCAACTCTTACTATGGCACCGACTAGCCATACCTGTGATCTAAATAATCTCTGCGAGCGTGTGAAACGGTCGGGCGGCACAATGAGAGCAAAAAAAAACTTAACCCCCGAGATGGCACGTTATCAGTAGGCAAATGTGTAACAAGAACCGAACGATTATTTGCCAGCGAACTAGCAGTGGTAGCGTGTGTTTGGCTAGCGCAAACACAATCTATTTGCTGTTTAAATATTTACAACCACAAACATACGAAGTCTCGCTTTATTGGAGTAGGTGCTTTGATGTGGACTTTGAAGATTCCACCCTGATAATGGAAGCATTGCGGAGCAAGCCAGCCACACACGTATTCGGAAGAGAATTCGGAAAGTTTGATAGCTTCTCAGCATGCGCCCCATACTGAACCATGCCTCGATAGGTTGTATTCTTATCAGACATCATCCAGATCAGCACTAATTGAAAGGTGAACTTCCTTCGCTTTACACCACAAATACGTTCCCACCATTAAGTTTTCTCACCACACCCACGCCAAACTGTCCGCCGCAAAGTTAATCTGCACGTTTCAGAAAATGGTCCGGCCCAGCCCCACGTTTTCCTGCTACCGAATCGACGTTGCCGTTCATCAGCTATTGGATGATGGGTTGGATTAATAATATTGATTAATGGGCTCAAGGCTCCACCACCGATTTGCCGGCAAGCTGTAGGGAATAAAAACTAGCCCCAATCGCGCGAGCGCGCACACACACACCACAAATCTACGTGTACGCAGCGTTTGCTAATCCCTTTCACTTCCGGACCACAACCTATTGGATAACAACCCCGATCCAGAGCAACACCTCCACACACCCAAGCTAGGGGCAGGCAAAGAAAAGCACCATATTTGTTTTCTCTTTTTCTCCCACCGGCTTCGGAGCCGCACAAAACCCACCGTCAAATGCGTGTAACTCGAACCTCTCCCAACTGTGGGAGGCTGCAATCCTCTACGATCCTTTTCCCAGCGCACAGGCGGGCATCCTAATGATGGCGGGAGGGAAAAAAAACAATCTGCTCCGCTGTAACGATCGCACAGGTATTATCCGATACAACTCCTAGCAGGTCGGATGGCTGTCAGAGCAGCAAAAAAAAAAGACCATCCTATGGCTTGATGCATGCGCCGCCGAGCTCGTTAGGGAAACGAAACCTGCCATCCCTGCGCTACTAGAGCCCGAGATACGATTTCAATCGTCGTTTCGAAACGAACGAAACAGTGTTCCGCGTTGGTGTTCCGTTGATTCTCATGGCTGTAGGCAGTGTGCGCCTTAGTTTGGTTCTTGGTTCGTCCGCCGTCCAGTCGGTTGTCGATCGTTTTCGTCGTCGTCGTCGTCGTCTACGAGAGTGTGATCTGAAGCAGCAAGCCAGATGTAAGATTTCAAAACTTTCCCAGCAATCAGCGTAGCGAGCTGAGCTGCCGGGAGCTCAGGGAGCTAGGAACATAAGCCATTCTAATCGATCGCCCATGTCGATGGGTGAGAGCCAATCTGGCTACCGACTGCGCTAACACACGGTGGTAACAGTAGCGACCAAACGCCGGAGTCGTCGTATCTTGCTCGACTGATCCAACCAGCTAACCCTCCACCTCCTAGTGGCCGTAATCCGGATCCAAGCGGTGGATCATTAGAGCACAGTGCCGCAACAAGAACGGACACCGTTTTTCTTTAATGAAATAATAATGAATCATTTTTCATCACCACCGGACCAAGTCGGACATTATACCGACGGTGGCAAGGTATAGGTTGATCAACTAGGAAGCCGAGAGTGTAGCCGATCGATTGAACTGGAAATCAACACTCTTTGATCTTCGATCCACCGGCGGACCACAGTACGGCTGTCGATGGACGAATTTCATAGTCCTGAAGGCGATGCGACCTGCTGCGAAACTCACGAACCGATCGCACCGAAAAAAGGTAGCCAACCCGTCAGCCATGAAAGCGACAGCGTGCTAGAGAGCGTTTTGATACCCATCGCGTGAAGATCTTTCCAACGCAACTTCCACGGCTGACATTAGATGGACATACGCTGCACGACTCTCGCCGACATACCCTGGGAACGGTGCGGATGGTTTACGTTTTGCGTAGTCCGTTAGTCCGCTTAGCGTCGATTCTTTACAAATCTCATTAGTGCGCGGTAAACATTCTCGTACACCACCAGCGGCATTGCATGCAATTGCAAGCGGACGAATGCATCTACATCAAACCGATCAACCGTACCTACGCGTACTTAGTACGCGGATTTCAAAACCTACTACACCGTATGGATATTTACTTCGTGTTCGTGGTATCATTGGATTGCTCGAACCTCGGGACGGTTTCCAATCAATGCCACCTTCCAGTGATTCTCTTCCTGACACAAATTGGGTAGATACCAGGTGGCCATTTGGAACTGGCGCGGCATATCCAGGATGGCAAAATTCGATTAACGACAATGTTTAACAATTCTTATCCACCGAGTTCGATTTGACGGTGTTCAGGACCAATACATCCTTGGCTCAAAACAGGGGCAGGAGCGTGTAATATCTTTGCGGGGCGTAAGCTACCGACGTGATGTTACAACCTTGCCGTGTTCGCACGCGAAATCGATACCCTTCCCCAATGCCCATGGTGTGATCAAATATAGATCATACCAATAACATTGCTCAGGACCGCGCCAAAACCTTTTGCCGCACAAAAAAAAAACAAAAACCATCATACTTGGTAGAAGGAGCCGCGGAACGAATAATGGTTAGTTGAAATGAAACGCTATCGGGTCGAAACGGATGACGTAAGTGACGTGGTTTATCTCTATCGACTGCGGTACACGACCGGCGCGGGTGTAGCACAAAGTTTCACCAGGACCCGCGGCACGGCCGAGTACACATGCTCCACTAACGCCTCGTTCGCACCATGCCAAACCTAGTCCTAGTACACTCAACCTGTAATCGCCTAGAACGGGTGATTACCGGCTGGCATGCTACACCACACTTCGGCACACAGATATGCCGGCCGATAATGCCGTGTGTGCACGAGGCCCGGGTACAGCCATCTGTCGTCGTCGTCATTGTTGGCGCATCAGCAAACATGCCACAAGGTTGGCCAGCGAAAATTAGCATTTGCATTCGTTGGCAAAAGGCAACTACTGCACGGCGTT
>JXXA01010010.1:0-19968 GCA_000956255.1 Anopheles punctulatus | reverse complement strand
ACACACCCACACATACACACCTGGAAACGCAAAGTAAGGATAAAGTTTTACGATATTTGCGCCATAAAAGCAACCTGATTCGTATGACAGTTTGCTTTTTTTGTGTTTTAATATTTTTTACTCGCCGCTTCGAGCCTCCCTTTCAAGTTTAATGGTTATCGCTGCCACCCAAACGGGCGCAAGCGCGCTAAAATGTGCCTTCCTTAGATCCGCAATCGGGCGTCCCACGCCGTCCGCGCCGTCGGCGCAGGAACGGGTTTAAGAAAAGTGACGCTTTGCTTTAACTTCTTTCTTAATTTTCATCTTCGAACAAGCATTATCCGGCCCGCGGATCGGCGGGTTTCACAACGGACAGAGGACGGCGGTGGGAGGCAAATGATAGGTAATATAACGTCGCCCGCAGATGACGGTCTTAATTCGAACCCGAGACCCGGACCATCGGGACTAATGGCAATCAGCTTAGGAACAGGACAGCAGTAAAACTTAACGGCCCCGCCGAAATAAAATCCGACAAAACCCGAATCGGCCGTTTGGAGGAAAGCTTTAATTCTCCGATAATCGATCGTACGGGGGTCCTTACCATCGTGACAAATGTGGTACCGCTTGGGGGCAAGTTGTTGAGCGCTTTTTTTGTGGCTGTATTTATTTTTTTTTTTTGTTGCCCCCTGCTCAACTGACGATAGGAGTTGAAAGGACAAACAGTGTCACATTCGACACCAGATGCAAATAAAAACGGCGCTAGCTGTAAAAATTTCACTCTTGAGCGTAAAACAAATTACGATGGAAGATAACATTTCTTCTATTAGTTCCTTTTGGTTGAAATTTGAAAATAGTCTGCGACTTTCCAAACCCTAACGCGTGTGAACCAGCAACAGCACCAATTTTTGCGACATTTGTGTCTCGCTCACGAGTTTCGCTAGTTTTGCCAAGCTCATGAGCATCACCAAATTAACGTGCAATCAAGCGCCCTGATTGCAAGACTTACAAGACGATACAAAGTAGATCAGCGCTGGGCGATAAATGGGGCTGTACAGCTTCGCTCACCGTGCGCTCACATCCGTGACAGGCGCATTGCGACAAAAATCGCACACCCTAAGCACGATTTATCACGATCGTTTTGCTGTCATTCCACAATTTATCGCTGCCACCGAAACTGAACCGAACTCGTGATCGTGATAAAAGTGATTTGCGTTACATCAGCCGTACCGTGCCATCAGCACCAGAAGCCGGAGCACCGGGAGCAACATTTAGTTTCAGCTGCGTCCTGAAACAAACAACAACAACAACAAAAAATAAAAACGAATACAGATTGCGATCGCGTGTGAAACATTGAAACACAAACTGTTTTTTTTTTTTTTGAGGGGGGCTCCCTAAATTGGAGCAGGCGGCGATGATTGAATGTTGTCAATTAGTTATTTCCTGTCGCGCTCAGTTCAAAGGTTCGAAAGTAGCAACTGAAGCACCGGGAAAGAACAAAACACCATTACACAGGGCAGCAGTAGCTTCGCAAGCCTCGCTCTGTAAACTGCGCTTCCCATTTATCTTTCGAACGCCCAGCAGCAGAACCAGGCAGAGGAAAAGCTCAGCTGAATTAATAATTTTTGCTGGCTCGTATCCTGAATTCGCAACCAGGTCGACGACGCAACCAGGTACAAATGGGTTTTAACGTTCTTACTTCAGTTTGTTAGCCGCTTGTGCCGGTTAAGGCTACAGCACTTAATTTATTCAGTCTTCAGCGAGGGTTTTACTTTTTTCGTGCCATTTTTTTTTGTCAGCCGCTGCCAATTGATTGATTACCGTTTCGGTTGGATGATCTCCGACAACGAAGCCACCGAAAACAGAGACATTGTGTAAGACGGCTAAAAAGTGACGGCTTAAGAGGTCACAAAAGTGCAACATAACGCTCATGGCACGGATTTTATTGCGATAATGCGACTTAAGAACAATTTTTTTTTTCACTGCAACATTTCTCTGCATCGTATCGAGGCGCTTGTAAATATTACCGCTCGCATCCCACACCACCCATTTTCTACCAGCATAAACATGAATTATGCATCTAAATGTCGATTTAATCGTCGTTTTGATCGGAGCAGCGAAAGCGCAAGGGGGAAAAAAATTACCTAGCAACATTCCACGCGGGCCCGTCTTCCCAACTAACTGCACGCAGATCCGATTCCACGATACTGCAGCACCCAGCGAAGATATTGCAAGTCGCATGCTAGTCGCTTGATGGGGAGCGATCGAGCACGCGGAGATCGGTTCGCGCTAGAGCAAAGAGCAAATCGAACATCGATTAGAAGATCGCGAGCAATAAAACGGCGGCTTCTCGGTGCACCTTCGCCTGCCCCTACGACTTGCGTGAATCGCACGCGCCCTCACTATGAAGAACACTCCACGGAAGACGATCCAGAGCACAACGCAGTGACGTAAAAACTAAAAAGAGCCAGAAAAAAAACAACAGATCACGGAGAGCACAACAAAATCTGGAATATTGTGTTAATTAAGTGATGTACCGCACGGCGGCAATGCACCGATGCTGCGCACTGCGAAGCTGCAGCAGAAAGGCCGTGCGGCCTTTAATCATCTCACCTTTTAGAGTGACTCCCTCTTCACTCGTCCCGGCTCCACCGCGTATCACCGTTGATTGCTTTCCTATTCGCGCGATGTACCACCAACGCGTTCCGTGCGCTTTAGGACTCGAACCTGCTATTTTCTTGCGCCTCCTTTTACGTACCAAACGATGGCGATGGCGCGGAATGGAATCACAAACTCGTTCGCCGGTGTGTATGCGCGTGCACGCGCGCGCCTTCGCTCGCTCGCTCTCGTGAGCATACACAAAAAATAAATAAAAGCACTGTGTGGTACGCACGCACCCCGCGGCATGTGCACCGAATGATGCCATTTCAAACCAGTCCGGGGTCTAGTCGCATTCCCGCATTCTATGCTCAATAGGGCAACCAGCAAAAAACATTGAAACTATTTCGTCTCCGGTGTTTTGCATGATGCAGCCGCACGAGACCTTCTGGCGGTTTCCGTTGCCATGGGAGACACGGTGAGCCAAAAGCATCATCAAAGCAAGCGACAGTGCAAGGTAGCTAGTGTTCTTGATTTGAATGTGGCACATGAAATTATTACTCGCTAGGCTCTGGGTCGCCTAGTTGGCCACATTAAATTAGGCTACTACGATGAATTTCTCAAAAGTTATGACTCATCGAACATAACAACGCATTTACACAACGCGTTTCCCAAACTGACACAACCGAATATTTTTCCCAAATTTCCGATCCCTAGTTTTAAATTCTTCCCTTCAAATGCCCAAATGCGGTCTCCATATCGCAGCGCAAGTTGTTTTCTTTCCCCATGAAAGATCACAAAATAAACGCACACATATTTCATCCCCCATTCCAGCTTCTACATCGCCGATTCAGGAGCACATATTTTCTGTCTTCATTTATCTGCCACCGGGCCTAATGATCAGCGATCACCCGTCGGACGATGGTGATAAACGGCAGGTGGCCTAACCACCCCTAAAATTCGAACCCTTCTGTTGCGACCGATCATGTAAAATCGATGGTGATAATTAAAATTCTCATTTTTAATTGAAAATTCGGTAGCACTCATTTGAGCGTGCGCGCTCGCCCGGAGCTGGCCCGCTGGAAAGTAAAACATTGCCGTTGATTAATCAGCGCACGCTGCATGCCGGTTCACGACTGGTGTCGCAAATCGGTAAACGGCAGTGGCCCGAAAATTCCCCCCAGGAAGCAATACACCCGGGCGATAGTAATCAATAAGTTTCTCGGGTTTCATACGAGCCCCACGGAATATCTGCGATCTGCCCTCGCCGAGTGTAATTTTTCACAGCCCTCGGTCCTTGCCGCGAAAATCCGCCCCAAAAGGTCGCGACCGCGCAACGCTTTCACGATTCGCGAATTGTGTTTTTCACGTTAATTAAAATTAATTATTTCGCAAGTGCAGCAGAAGGCCGCGGAGCTGGGGAGCAGCCAAGGTACGGGAGGGGGTCGCGCCGAAGAATCATCGCAAAAATCCACCAATCGGTGATTTTATTTTATTTGCACCATTTTATTACCCTGCGCTCGGCATCAAGTGCAGTGATGAACGGGAAAAAAATCGTTCGTAATTAAAAATGTATCAGGTTTCGGTTTATTTCTTCTCGTGCGCAACGACACTCGACGACGTTTCGGTGCGTTTTTTGGAGGACCGTCGCTCCCACTCGCATCCGCCGCCATACGGTGATATTAATCAAAATAATCAGGCAATATGTCAAAATGTGTTTTCTCTCTTTCGGATGAATTTTGTTCACCCGTGCTGCAATGGCCGAAAGATGCAACACCCTGCGGTGCATTAGGCCCCGTTGCACCGGTGCTCGTTTTGGCCCGGTCGAAATAAATCTCCGTGGGTAAACCGATTTTCGGTGCTGATAATTCAATTAAATCCATTTCTTTGCCCCAGTCGAGCAACTCGTTTCGGGTTGGGTTTCTAACCCGGTGCCCCTGGCCGAGCTTTGCGGACAGGATCAAGTGCACCGACAGGCATTTCGGCAAGAACGACGTTTCCTTTCCGGGTTCTATTTAATTGGCTCCGACCTGCGGCCAATTAATGGCCGCTAATCTATTGCGAAACTTTGTTGCAGGACTAGTGCCCGTACGCTATGTGGCACGAATGTGAGTGTCACGAGGCAAACCATTCCGATTTCGTTAAATCATCTCCAATTAAAGCGATGCCGGCAAGTGACTTCCGTTGGAACGCTGGTCCATGCGAACGTGCGCGCGCGCGCCCGCTCGGACTCACCGTCGTGGAGTACAAAGCTGTGGGGTAGGGTCAATAAATTTCCCAACGGCCTTTTTTAAACCGACCCCCTCGTCGAAACATCCGGAAGGTGGCGTAAACTCTGCGGGTCGGCGCAAAATCACCTGCAGCAGCGACAACGACCCACGCGGTACGTGTCTTTGCTGCAGCAGAAACCAAACCAACAAAAAAAAAAAACAACAAAGCAGTGGCAAAAGCGGGCAAAGCTGGCAAATATCTTGCCGTGACTCGCCGTGCGCCGTGCCGACAACTAAATCTTGTGCCCGATCGGGGTAAGGGAAGGGGGAAGGGGACAGGAAATGTCCTGCATTCAGCCCCTCCGCACCCCAAGCTTCGAAGGAAGCACGCGAAAGATAATATTTAAAAAAACACACACAAACAAACCATGGCGTGGTTACTGCTACGGGACCGGACCGCATACGCATTAAAACGAATGGTTATTGGCCACGGGAGGACGACCATGGGTTGGAGGTTCGGACAAATTTCCTTCCACAATGGATTCCACGGCGGTTTCTTGTGAATTTTAATTAAATGGACTTTTAAAGTGCACCTGAATTATGCTGCGATACTTGGAACTGCGGTCAAGATTTACGAGAACCCCGAAACGCACATGACGCTCATGAGCCTCACGCGTCGACCTGCTCGCTAGCATCCTTTTCTGTTCGACAAATTCTTCAAGAAAGCGCGCGATCTGACCCGATGTGGGTCAGATAAGTGAAGCCTAACGCAGACCACCTCACAGGTGGGTGAAATATGAGTTATTATTTTAATCTCCTCCAACCATTTTCTTCCTCGCTCATCGGCCCTCTCGCTCTCTCTTTCCCTCTCGAATGGAATGGATGGTACCAATTATGCATAAACGCGTCCCCTCATCCAGCCGCCTGCGTCCGGTCCGCGAACCAAAATCGAATTATCACCTGTGTTGTCCGCGGAGATCCTAAAAGGAATCCGTTGTTTGTCTTCCGCTCGCTGGCAACGGCAACGAAATGATCGCCGCCGTGCGCAACGTGCAACGCGCCACTGAGGATGCGAGGAAATATGATGGCAATTATTTTCGAATTTATAAAATTTTTTTTTCTCTCTCCAGCTTCTCGTGCAGGAGCAGCAGCAGCAGCACCAGCAGCTCAAGCAGCAGCTTAAACCGTGGCAATAATCGTTAACGAAAAGTGCGGTTGCGATCATAATATTGATTTTTTCTCCCTCTTCCTCCCTCTCACGCTCGCTCGCTCACTGTCGAGAGCCTTTGCTCGCCCTGTCGGTTGCGTATCAAACGAACAGCCGACACAGAGGACGAGGACGGACAGCATCCGGACAGCATCCGATAAGCAACCAGCCGCCACCGTCCTCAAACCAATAATTTACGATCATTTAGTGACCACCGGACAATATTTTATTTTGCATCTCATGCCGATCGATGCCATCCGCTCGCGGGGTCGTACGGAGTATAAAAATCGTATCGAGGCTAATGCAGAACGCGCATCTCAATCGGCCACGAATCGCTCGGTGTTGCCCCCGACCTTGATATCTTCCTGCACGAAAAACATCAAAACTCCATATTCATAAAATCGCGGCACGGGCATTGGCCGCGGGAGGGAGAAGGAAATCCGAAGCAAGAAGACTTATTGCACGCGGGGAAACGTTTTACGGTCCCGTACTACAGTGTGCTTGAAAACAAAAACAAAAAATTGGTACATTTAGCGTCCCGAAGTTGCGCAACATCGCTCCATCGGTGAATTATTTTCGGTTTTATCATAAGCGAACTTTCGATCGCCGGCGAGCGTGTTAATATCTGTGCGTCGGTTTTTACTCCCTTCTTTCGCTTCACTTGCGACTTACATGTTTCGAAATAACCTTACACGGGAGTTAATGCTAGATGACGCTCCGGAGCATGATTTATAAAATGCCCTAAGCAATGCACACCTATTGGCCGTCGGTTCTGGTGCGGTCAGTCGGCAGCGCAACGGGGGTAGAAAAAAAAGGAGCCACACTGCGCCCTTCTGCGCACCGAGAGTGCCTCCTGCCAACGAGCCTGATCGGTCGATTAGATGCTGAGTGTGTCTATTTTACTTATGAAATATTACCTTCAGATTACATGCCATAAATAAGAGCTCGATGCAGCAACGGCAGCAGCAGTAGCACCACCAACAGCCGCACTTTATTAAGCGATATACCAAGCGTTTCATCGTTTGTTGGTTTGATATTTCTCCCTCTCTCTCTCTCTCTCTCGCTCTCTCCGCTGACCTGACGAATGACGCACGGCTACAAAGAAAAAGAAACACACGTTAAAACCTTTGCTCGAAATGCACTCCTACGCTCGGGCACACGCGCCCGAGTATGTAATTATTATAAGTTAACATGTTCATTTGCATTTGAAGTTTATTGTAGCGCACCGCACTCAAAAACGCGTCGTGGCGTCGGCGGGTCTGCGGCGATGATTTATTGGACAACCTGTCACCGAAAGTCTGGCCTGGAAATTCGCACTCCCCGACGGCCCCGCACTCAGATATTGCACTCCGGGCCCGGTGTATTACGAAAGCCTTGGCCGTATCTGCTTCCTTTCTGCACCTGCACCGTCCATAATGCGTTTTGCGTTGTTATTTAGAGCTGGTCGTTTCGTTGCTGTTGCTGTTTATTTTTATTAGTATTCTTATTCTTCTTCTTCGTTCCCCTTTCTGCGCACGCCATGCGCTCCTTTATGCATGTTTTCACACGCTATAAAAGCAATCAATTTAACAAAAGGCAAGACGGCAAGCGGCGTGTGTAAGGACATCGGCAGCGCCAGCAGGTAATAACTTATGGCCGCAAACAAACAAACATCGAAAATAAATAAGATCTTCAGGAAGCTCACCCGAATCGGATGCGCACAGTGCACGAGAGTGGGTCGTGTGCATCTGCAGTTTTTCGTGTTTTTCTTCCTTTTTTTTCTCTCGTTCTGTTCGCCGTTCGAGAAAAGAGGTCTCATTTTCGAGCGTTGAACGTTGGGGAATTGTGCAAAGTGGAAAAGAATATGATATATTGTTATATTCCACCGACATGCATGTGCCACAGCCTCCTGCATCGTGTGTGTGTGTGTGTGTGAGTGTTTTTTTTTCTTTATTGTTTGCGTGAAGGAAGCAACACTTTTTAAGCTGCATGTAAACAGCGGCGAACAAGCAAAGAGCAATGATAAATGTGTGAACTTGTTCCGTCCGACAATATTGGCCTATGATGTATTAATTCGAAATGAGACAGAACATATTTGCACTCGGACGTTTGCGCATTTTTTGGAAAGCGTTCCGAACGAAAAGTGGCTCTTCGCGGCTTGAGATTTGACAGCTCCGTACGCTGGCTGGTAATAAACTCCAGCGTGGAAGTCAATTTGGTGTGCCTGATTTTTTTTCTGTTTTCTTTGCGTTTTTGACTCACATAATATCGCAGACAATGATCGATGCATGGTTAAATCTCCTTTCAAGGATGGCTTCTGCCGACTTAGCTTACCCTTGGCGGTGAAATTTTAATCCCCGGGATCTGGGGAGTGACGCAGCAGACACACAAACACACACACACATACGTGCTGCAACATTATTTCGGCCCCAGCAACATTTACCACCTGGACAGACTGGCGGGTGATATTTTTGACGGCAGCCGAAACTTTTCGCATCAACATGGTAGCATCATCATGGTGGCAGTAATAATGTTTCAACATCTTGCACACCCCCTACGGAGACGCACGTATTAACGTTTGCCGAATTACCCCCGGGGGGAAACAAACACAACACCAGCAACAGCAACAAAAAACCCTCACGATGCTTTCTCGCGCTCAAAAAAAAAAATGTGGAGAAGAAATCAACGCATCGATGGGTTAGCAATCTTAGCAACCAGCGCGATTCCCGTCAGAAGCCGCCTCATTAGGCGACATTGAAGCGCCCGATCGTATCAGCCCTGTCATCTGTCTCTTTTTTCCGCACCGTGTTTGCCTGTTTTCATTAGCATTAGCAGCAGCGTTGCAAAGCGTGGGAAATAGCTCCAACAGCTCCAACAGGGAGGCTTCCTTTGGGGAATCTCGTAAGCACTAACAAACAAGCACACACACAAAAAAAAAAAACAAAACAAAAGTAACAAAATTTAAACAACTGCCAAAGGGCAAATATCGTTCGTCTTCGAGTTCGAAAATTAGCAAAAGCCATCGCGTCCGTTTTGTCAAACGTCAGTTTTCAAACGCACGTACAGGACCGGGAATAAAAGTTGCTGCTTCATTAGACTTTCGATCGATCGATTCAAATCAACACGCTCCGCTTTTTGCAAGCCGACATAAACAGTCCCACATTTAGTGGCCCATCGCTTGTTCTACTTTACGTGCATCTTGAATTTTAAACTCCAATTTGTGTGATGATAAATTGGGTAGATTTCCGCTTCCACCCCATTCCGAGTGTGTGTCTCTCGCATGAGACGCCACTCCCTATGGCGCTAACGGAAAATGCGTCCTCCATTCCGGTGGGTGTGTGTGTGTGTGTGCGCGCATTGGGTTCCAGGGGGTGATGATCGGTTTTGTTGTTTCATTCATTGATGCCTCCATTCATGCTTATGCTAACGACAGACGCTCCCTTCCGCGCTGCGCGCGAGCCTTCCGAAAACGAAACCGGCCCGATCCGGTAGCATATGGAAATGAAATGTAAATATAGTCAGATTCCATCGACACCGGCGGCATCTGTCCACAACGATCGGGTGTTGTCATCGTGATGCGACTCAAATTCACACCGAATAAAATCAACATTAATTTCCATCGACCACACCACTCGCGGCACTAATTTACCTGCGTGCCTTTCAGTGGCGTGTATCTCGCCCGGATCGGATATAGTGATCGCCCCGCACGTTCGATGAATGAACCGAACCTTACCGCCGTCGCCGTCACAATCACACCCCTCTGGCGTGGGTGGGTGGTGACTCCAATTATGTCGAAAAGTCATGCTTCATTAAGAAGGTCGTGAGCACGGTAGGTGACGCGCGAGTGGCACCTTGGCGCGTCTTGGGTGGCACACGGCACGGCACGGCGCGGTACGACGCAACGAGGAACGGTGGTACCTGCGGATCAGGGAGAACAAAATTAGTACATGCAACCCGTCTCGGATCAAATTGTTTGGTAATTTAGCCGAACACGACAATTTTGACAGTACATCGAACGGCGGTGGCCACCGGTGGTGCACCCAGATGGTGGGCCGTGTTGTGTCTGCTGGTTGTTGCACATGAAACAATCTGCACCCGACTTGCCACACCCCTAGGGTGGAAACTTGCCAAAACATTAGTTATGATTCATTATTAATTAACTTCTACCGGTGCCGACCAACCGTCTGCAGTGGTTGGGCCTGGCCGTATGTCCGCTCCCGCTTCGCGATCAATTTATATTTCAAGCCACACGGGGAGAGTGAGCCCTCCCCACTCGGTTGTTCTCGTTTTGGGTGGTCTCGGACACTGATTCCGATCCAATCTGATCCGATCAATGGCCGATCGAGAAACACTGATGCATACGTAATCTCGAACGCAACCAGCACTGGCCTAGTGTCCAGTGCAGCAGCAGCAGCAGAACTGCCCTGAAACGGGCAACATGCTCCACGGCAACGCCCAACGCACAGCAGAAGTGTCTCTGACTCACCGCACCGCTCCCGGAGGGCATTCGAAAGGTATGTGAAGTCAGTGAGCAGCTGACATCGTTAGCAGCGCGACCAGGCTTTAAACTACTCGACACATCCTGAGGCCAGGCAGGCGTTAGAGAGTGGCGTGTTTCCGTTTTCCCACAGGCGTTTCGCCGAGATAATCATGTGCGTGCATCTTTATGACCTTGCACTCGCCGCGCACTCCCGGGCACCGGTCGGTCCGACGCATCCGAGCGCCTGAGAAAAGTCAGCAAAGATCAATTTCATTTCGTCCCGGTAGTTGGCACTAGGTACCCAACGCCCGCTGGTTTCCCTCCAGCTAGCTAGTAATTGCTTTTTTGCGCTCTCTCCCTCGCTACATGCACCTGCTGCCCGCAAAGCATTATTTATGCACTAAAGAGACGAGAGACGTGCGTTCGCTTTCCGTCCTGCCAAGGGTCACCTAACTAGCGGGGCCGGGCGGCATGACACGGACTGCATTTCTGGCGCAGCTAAGGCTTCTAGCTGCAGCTGCAGGACCACCGCGTTGTGTTGCGTTGTGCGGCTACCGACAGCCATCTAGATCCAAGTTCCCATAGAACCCCAACGAGGTAGGAGTTAGAGAAGGGAGCCCTAAATCAAATGACTGCATCACGTTCGAAATTCAACACCCGAATTGCACAATGGTTGCCAGCTTTTGTCTTCCTTTTTTCTTCTTCTTTTTGTTGTGCCCCAGACGAATCGAGATGACGATTCGCTGTCGTGTGTCGCAGTGTGCCTTGACTGCGCTGCATATGTGAATTCGACCCCGGCGACCGACCCCGGTTGCGGGCACGCCGCTGCTACCGCGAGCCCGAGATCGTGATGTTGGTTTTATTTATGGCACTCGACACTTATTAGTCCAATGGTTAATGATACCACGGCATACCGAAGATGCGGCCTGCAGATTTCCCGCAGTTCCTTCCCACCCCGGGGTTCCCTCCGCTATCAGAGATGGTGAAGTGCTCGCGTGATTTACGTAACCCAAACTTCTGCCCGGAGCTCCGGATTCTTCGAGGTTTTGTGTGTGTGTGTGTGTGTGTGTGTGTGTGTGTGTGTGTGTGTGTGTGTGTGTGTGTGTGTGTGTGTGTGTGTGTGTGTGTGTGTGTGCCAATAACGTGACACAACGCGATACGCGACAAACAAAACACGCCGCGCACGTCAAAGAACCAGTCGGCGGGAAAACCCCAGCGAACCTCCTACGCGCCTACGTCGGTGTGTCGGTACGTGTCGCAAACGGTGCCAAACTAGAACTGCTTGCCCGCTCCCCAACACGTCAACATCTTGGGACGGGATCGCCGGAGGAGCTGCTACCGGTGGTCGCAAGTAAAAGTGGTCCATTTCTTACCAGCCTCGTTCACACCCCTCGTGTTGAATAATTCAACTGCCAGCCGCGGTCACTACTATCGTCACGCTCTCATCTCCTGCCCAGGCGCACGGCGCTACTCGTTGCTGCTTAATCATTTGAGCACGGACTCTGCGCGTCACCATATTTCACCAGCTGCTTCCGTACGACGGCCCGTTCGGTTTCGTCTGTGTCCCGTGAAGCATCCCACAGGCTCCCGGGAACGAACCCCAAATTGATGCGAGGCAGGAGAGGAGGAGAGAGAGAGAGAGAGAGGAAAAGGGATAAAGAAATTGTAAACAGCGAAATACTCATAATTAATTGGTCGCCGTCAAAACGGTCGCCTACCGGTAGTGCGCCCGCCCGGCACGACGAGAAATCCCAACAAATCGTGCTTCAGCTGTCACATTTCAAACCGCTCCCTTCTGCTTCGGCACGGCCCGCGCCTACTACGATACACCTAGTTTTTTCCGCGCTTTTTATCTCCCGTTTCGTGTCAAGCGGCGACGCTGGTAGCTTTCCTGGCTGATTAGCGACCGAAGCGAGCCATGCTGCTGCTGCTTTGTGGAGGAGATTCGATTGGATTTTCAAAATAAAAAAAAAACACACACACACACACAGATAAACTGTCATTCCCGTGGTTAAAGCTTCCTGCTGCGAACGAGCCACCATTTCGGGAGTTATTCGTAAACGTTCCGTTAGGTGTTGGTTTCTCACCGTTTATCAGACGGTTTTATTGGATTTCGGAGTGATATAAAACTGTCCCAACGCGATCGGGAAGGTGTCAAAAAGATGGTGTCCAAAAATAGAAAACCAGGCAAAGCCAAACTGTCAGCAAACACCGGTGTTAAACTATGCTTTTCATTTGCATAAAGAAGTCCCGGCCATTCGCGCTCACATTTAGCTAACGCGAGTGATCTTCGGTGGCGGATAAGCGAGCGCTGGCATGCCCGCCAGGGCCGCGCGATGTGACAAACGGCGAATGCGAGATCGACGGTGATGATCGCGCGAGTTTTGCATTTTATGATCCCCGGCCCGATGGCCGATAGTTCATTTGTGCGCGTATTTCGCTTGTAAACGCGATCGATAGATATAAACGATGGAAAGCGGAGGTCTCGTTCGCACTGGAAGAAGATTTATCTGGTGACCAGCGTTCGCAACAGGAAGCCAACTCGAGCACAATCGAGTGCCGGCGCTAAATCATGCTTTTATGAGATTGCACCATCAAGCGCACGAGACAACGCGGTGGCGGCGAGGAGGAGGAGGTGGAGGAGAAGGAGGAAGTCGATAAGATTTATTTTCGATAATTTCGAACCAACTCGCCGTGGCTCATCCATCTCCCACCACGGTGGAGCCTTTAATTAGAAGCTTCCTAGACACGAAGGGCGCCCTTTTTATAGTTTGTCACGGTTTTTTTTTTTGCACCGCTGCAAACTGTTTCATAATTTATGCGCATTTCTCTCCGAAAGGCACTCTCACACACACACACTTCGACTAAATGAACTAACGTTCCTGGTTGCGGCCGGAGCCGCCGTGATGTGCGAAGTCATATTTTGACATTAATACACGACCATAAATTAAAACGATCCGCTGGCAGGCGTCTTCTGCCGCCTGGAAAAGTTCATCTTTCGCCGCGAGCAATAGAAACACACGGCTCCACACCGCTTCTCTAGTAAGTGGCTCATTGATGAATAGGATCAGTTTTTCTCATCCCGATTCCGCTCCCGTTCGGTGTTTGCCCTCTACAAAGTACCGTACGTACCGAGGGTGGCCGTGCCTACCGTGCACAGTGAGCGATTTGAAGATAAAACCTAATATTATCTGCCAATCGATCGGTCGCTGCCAACGAGCCGTGGTGGCAGTATCTCGAAAAACCGTGCAACAAGTGCACGCAACAATGTAGCGCAAACGACATGTGAAGAAACCCTGCGGAGCGACTTTGCGTGAGATAAAAATGTGGCTTCCGTCCGTCCGATCCGGTAAGAGTGAAGCATGAACAAAATCGTGACACTAAGCGCGATGAGACTGTTGGTTCTGGTTTTCCGCTCGATTTTATGTTAAATGAATTTTACTTAAAAATACTACCCACGATGGAATGTTCAGACATTAAGCACATCGCTCCGGCGGGCGGGCCGGGATCGCCTTCAGCGGGTGTACCAGGACCACCATCACACCATTCATTCGAGGGCCAGGGAAAGACTTCATCTAGCACCGGCACCGAAACCGATCAACCGTTCAAACGATTCAACGACGCCCCGTAATGAGAGCACTCACACCTTCCGGGCATCACGGAGCGGTGATGGTGTTTTTTTCTTATTTCTTTTTGCTTTTGTTGCTACGCTTCTTTCCTAGATCACGACCCAAACCGCCTCCCGAACCGACTTCGGGCTTCAATGTGCCCCGGGACCCACCCGGCCCTTAACGAGCAACGCAGCCAGCGAGCGCGCGAGACTCATAAGCACCTAAGCACGCGCTCACACCGTCCGAGGCGGGTCGGGCAAACCGACGGCGAAGAGCAGCAAGATCAGTTGTAAAATTATCATAGCCATTACCATTTCGTACGCCGCCGGAGAGGCGCTGTTGATTTTATTAATGCATTACGTTTCTGGTGCTCCAGAAAGCTGCCCTCCAGGGCACGCTAAATTGGGAAGGGTATATGGAGCTCTCGGTATTATGTGTTTTTTTGTTGTTTTTGTTTAGGCTTTCGCTTTTTTTTTCTTCCGCCTGATTTCTGCACGACCACCACCGACGGACCAATCGATGTGGTACGCGCGTTTTCCAAACCGGCAACTGAATCAGGCGCTCTGAAGCTTATTACGCGACACGGAAAATGTCGCGACTCCTAAATTATCGCTCTCGCAACAACGCAACGCCAGCTAGATGGACGGATTTCGCTTTTGGAATGGCTCTAATTGGAAATGAATTTTAAATTTGCTCAAATTGAAATCACATTGTGTCGATTTGCTAATTTTCAAAATGTCAAATAAAAATTATTTTAAATCGGGCTCGCTCGCGCTCTAGCCGCTCAACCACGGACAGCGGCTTCACGGGTAATTATGGTTTGGTGGGGAAATAAAATTACCCGCGATGCCCCGCGACACTATAATGTTCGGTCAAATTGTTGTTTGATTTTGAAACGGTTTCGCCGTTCGCCCTCCCCGGTGCCCTTTGCCCCGTGGGTGAATGGACGAAACCCCAGCGGACACTTTCTCTTTTTGTCATTTTTCAAAACATTTTTTCATAAATCAATCGATGCATCACTGTTGCGGGGAACAATAGTGCCGTTGCCGTTCCTTTCGTCCTAATTGTTTTCATCGCCCGCTACGAAACTGGGAATACTTCATTCTCAGCCTACTTCTGTCGCTCTTTCACCGTAACAATGCTGGACCGACTGGACCGGACGGACAATCAATCTTGTGACTCCCGAATTTAAATCGATCGATGCCCCTTGCATCAGCTGCATCATTAGCACGCCGGGAACGCTGCGCTCGTCCCGCATCGTAGAAGCTTGTATATCCGGTGAAATTAATCTCTCCGCTAACGGGTTGCACAGCGTTTGAACTTTATTCCCAATCACTTGATCACCCACCCACCCACCGGAGAGTGTCTCCGGTAAAAATTGATCATCACCAATACGCGGGAACGCTCGGCAAGCGGATCTCTCCATCATCCATCCGCGTGCGATCATCAATTCGATCGGTTAGCGCTATTATTAATCCCGGCTCCGCTCTTCTCCGGTGGTGCTGGATGCTATGCACCGCATGCGCCATTTCGCTCACGTGAGGACACACGCGGGCTCGGACGCCCACTCTCTGCCCTCCCCATCCGTCCCTGCCCTCCACCAGCCAAACATAACACGGGGAGGCGAAAATTATTAATTGAAAAACCGATTTCTCGTACCGAACCGCGATTCCACCGGCGCGTAGAAAATCGGAAACATTATTAAAAACCCGCACCACGAAACCATGATTGATCGAAGGAAAGTGAGTGCGGCCACCATCGCCGCCGTGCGGATGATGATGGATGTGCCCGTGGTGCGGGCACGTTCGGCGCATTTTTCGCCACGTCCACGAACGGGGAAGAAGCTACGATTCCTAAAACCCTCCCCGAAGCTGCCGCCGGTTTTGCCGTTATGGTTTTGCCGCGATAATTTGCCATGGGTGGATGGGAAAACCGCCACGAACAACGCTCTGCTGTTTGCGCCCGCGAGTGGGTGGACAGCACGGATGGAAGAAAAGAATGCGCGTGAGGGGGTGTGGTGACCAGGGCAGCAGCAGCAGCAGCAGCAGCAGCAGCGCAAAAAAATCCATTAACCTTTTGCGTGCCTTCGCTTATCAAAGCTGCCCATCATAATTCACCCCCACAGTTGGATGGCGATGCCGTGTCGTTGGCCGGCTCACGCTAGCCCAAAGGCACACCCTCCCGGGCGAGCGAACAAAAAGGGCCGTCCGGCACGGCCGTCAAGATGCTCTCCGCGGTGTGCCAAACTGCCAAATGTTAGATCGCGGCAACACTGTAACTGGAGCATACCCCGGTGGATGGAATGGTGGTCGAACTTCCATCAAAGTAGCCTATGGTTTGGTCCATTTCGTTTTCTGCTGCTGCTGCTGCTCCGCACGCCTCGTGATTTCCAATGACGACGAACGACGACCGGGTCAAGGCTAATTTGACCGTCCGATCTGGGTTAAGCTGGTGTGATGGAATTCCTCTGCCACGCCGTGCCGCGGTTTTGACAATAAAAAATCGCCCCAACTGCACCAGCGCTGTTGCGACCTACGCCCGCAGAGAACGACGACCCCCTGTCGCCAAATCGCTCGCTGACGGTGATCCCCACTCGGCGCACACCAAGCTTCGACCGGCTTTGACCAGCCTGGACAGAGAGCAAAGCCCAAGACCTAGACGCGCACACGCAAGTTCCGTGTAATTAATCATAATTTTTGATGAATCTAATTTCACCTCTATTCAGGCGAGTGGGTTTTGTGGCCGTGTTTTTTTTTACTCAATTTCTCTCTTTTTCTCTCGCTCACTCTATCCAATACGTCGTCGTCGTCGTTGTCGTCCACTCATCGTTCCCCGTTGTTCTCCCCGTCAAGCCGAAAGTGTCCATTGATCCCCGGAGACCGGGCGACGAGATTAGCCACGTTGTGGCCGAGTGGGGCAGCCCGCCTTGTGTGTATGTGCATAATTATCAATTTTTCTTCCCTATTGATGCGTTGTTGACGTTTCTGCTCCCAGAATGACTGCCCGGTTCGGTTTGGGGGCACATTTTTGGGCCTTTGGGCAGCACGGGAAGGCATAGGAGACCCAATTTCTCCAACAACAGCAAAAAAAACCTCTTCAAAACATATTTTCGTGCATGTGTGTGTGTGTGTGCGTTTTTTTCGGGAGATTACTCGCTTGCTTCCTTGCGAGGCAACGCGCTGTGACTGATTTCTAACACGACAAGCCAACCTGTTATTGGATGGAAAATGCGTCCGCCGTGGCGTCGTCCCGCGCGTGGAGAATGAAAAATGGTTGCCGACCACAAAATTTGACGCGAACGAAATGCGGCCACTCTCGTTGGCGCGTGCACACTTGCGTGGAGCATTTTTCGTTGGTTTTGTGGCCACGCAAATGTGCGTCCCAGCGATGAAATGATTGATTGTAACCTGTGCCTTGTGCATCACTGTGCGACATTTAGCCGCACTGCTGCTCCACTTTCTTATCCTTCCTGCGTGCGTGCGCTCGCACCGGACACAAAAGGCGAAGGCTTTCTAAATTTTGGAAGCAAGCGGGGTTTGCGGCACAGGCCACGGGATCGGCCACTAATTTACCTATCCGCCGCGGTCAGCGCGCTTGTTTGGTTGTTTGTTATTAAATATCAATTTGTGCGCCGGCTGCGGTGCTCGTGAGCTGCGGAAAACAAACGACTTCAAGCGACGAACCCCACGACTTGAAAACGACTCGTACCCAAACGGCCCAGCCAGTAGCCATCGCATTCGCATTGTTATTTTAATGAATTACATCCAATAGAGCTAATCGCGCAGCTGCTCGTCGTCGAATTCCCCACGGAACATGACACCGTTATGGAGCCGATGCGTTCCATTAGGGCGTCCATTGCGGGACGAGCCATGAGAAAATGACATCCGACTGCGAGCTGACCCGTCCATGCTGTGATTACGATGGAGGTCATTAGTTAATTTGTGAATTAGTCCCACCGCGGAACGGGGTGGGTAGAAGGTAGCCGTTTTTGGGCAGGGCCGGGGAGCTAAGTGTCAATTTTCGTTCGCCCGAGAACACGCCCGACTGAGAATGGAACGCCAAGTGCGATCCCCTGCTGGGTCAGGTTGTGGGTCACATCGCACCGGCACGTCCCGTTCGCACACCTGGCACGATCACCCTCCACCCCCTCCCTCTCCGACGGGGGATCGTCTTCGTCTTCAACAAGTTCCACTCGGTTTCCATTCTTATCGTGTGCTCGTTTTCCTTCGTCGCTTGTCGTTTTGCGCACCGAAATTTGAATTTGAATGGAAGCACATCGGGCTAATGCGAACGGGTGTCACTAACGGGGCGTTCGCTTTAAGCACCTTTGTTCAAGCGCGGAAGGAAAAACAAACCCAACCGAGCCGGAACGCGAGGGAAAACAAACTCGACCGTGGCGCGATTCACGCGCAAAATTATCATAATGCGATGCGATGTCATTTGGAAAATTATGCATTTAGCGTTATTTCCCTCGCAGCATCAGCAGCAACAGCAGCAGCAGAAGAAGACGAGCCACTCCGAGGAAAACGCAATCGAAAGCACACGCAAACACGATCTGCACACGCGAAGAGGATTCGCTTCACGCGCTGCAGACGGTGAGGCGGTGAGGCTGCATCTACTTTGCATGCAATATTTTATCTCGCGCTCACATACGCGAAGGCACTCCCACGTGCAACAACGGCCAACCACTCCACGGCCCCAGAGAGGGCACATCAGGTTGGCACGACTGCCGCTGCCACTGCCGCTGCTTTTGCTGCACCGGTGGAGACTTTTGTTTTCATTTGTTCTCGATTTGTTTGTTTGCCTGCTTTTGTCTAGCACTACACGTGTTTGCTGCGCGCTGCTGAAGTGGAAAGGAGAGGGTTGTGGGTGGGGGCGAGTAGTGGGAGGGGGTGAATAAAAGGTGCATAACAATGTCTAGTACTTACAATCAACACATTCAAGCACATATTTGCTGTCGAAGGGAGCCTATCGAGCCTATCGATTCGAATTTGTGAATCGTTCCCGTAGCCTCAAAAGCCATCGACAGGCAACGCAGCAGGCGACGACGTGCCGAACCGGATCGAACCACACGAGCGAGAAGGCGGCCGCGCTCGGTATGGACATGGAAAATGCTCTAACGACGTTCGACGACGATCCATTAGGACGCGTTGTGATCTATGTTTAATTGTGTCCTTCAAAACATGCAGTTGGCAGCGTAAGCTGAAAACTGCGAAACTCCCATAACTTACGCTCGTATAACTTTATCGCGAATTTTGCTCTCCAAAATCGGCCATTCGTTTACGTAAGCGTGAGCATTTAACGAGTCGTTTCATTCTTACCGGCGCTCCTCCCAATGCGGTCCTCCCAACGTTCGACACAAAGGCACTTCAGGCGGCACGCTACACGCCACACTCCTTTGTTACCGTGCCCGTGCGAGCTGGGAGTGTTGGCAGTGGCAGTGGCAGTTGGCTATGAAATTTATGATTTTCTGCACATTTATCAATCGCACCGGAGATGCAAAAACAACATGAACAGGGCTTTGAACACACGCTACCACAATGCTATCGCGATTGGTAATGTTCACTTGTTTTAGTTATTTATGCACGAAGGTTTTTGGTGTTGAATTTTGCTCTTCCCTGTTTTCCCACTCCCCCAACTGGCTCGACGACGGCTGACAGGAAGCTTAAGAGAGGATCATGTTCTCGATACTGCGAAGCGCACTTCAACCAGCATCCTCTTTTGGGGGGCGGAGAGGGTAGGGGGCGCTTCAATCGGGTTAAGACATCACACAAGAAAAACCTCTCCCGAACGGAAGCTAAGTGGAGTGAGAGTTAAAAAATCGCTCCACCAAAAAAATAAAATAAAATAACCCCAAACGATAAACGATGAACGCTGATGCATGCAGGGAGTATCGGAGGGGATGGG
>JXXA01010009.1:0-16951 GCA_000956255.1 Anopheles punctulatus | reverse complement strand
TATTTTACCGCTTAAAACGTGCTCACAATTGGCGCACTCAATAAAAAAAAAACAAGATGAAGCGTTTTGCTGTCGTGTCCTCGCTTTGATGTGAAACGTCGCCGAATCAATCAAACATGGTTCCGTTTCGCCAAAATATTGTTTTCTTTCCGTTCGTTGGGTTTATGGAGCACCAATTCGATGACACACAACCGTCACCTGATGGTCACCAACGTTTAGATGATGTTTCCGTCGTAAACTTTCCGTCTTACGTTGGCCAAACCTTGAAACGCACCAAAGGTCACATAAATCATTCGCGCAGTAGTTGTGGACGCGATAAAGGTGTGACCTTTAATGGATGCGAAATCCAGTGCTAAGGTGGCTAAAAATGTGGTCGCGTGATAGAACCATATGGCCAAGAGGAGTAGAATGGAAGGTGAATAGTTTGAGTATATTTCAACAAAACCTTTTATCAAAAACAACACAATTGTAAGAAGAAAACAAACAGAATTAACTAACTTTGCGTTTTGTTAAAACATAATTCTTTCTATTTGTGGAATAAATTCATAACAAACATAACAGGTCATGTCAAGCACAAGACAAATGATGCTTGCTTGATATTGCATCGTGTGGTTCATCTACAAATATTTTTTCTAGCATTAATCATAATTTCTGTTGAACACCTGGTCTGTCTAGTGCTTCAGTCGAGGCAGCATTTACTATCGATCATGAAGATAGTTTCATCGCCTGCGAAAAAGCTTCGTTATGCAAACAATGCAACGTAAATCACAATTTTTATACCTTCACAAATTCTGTTTGTTACACCGCGGATTTCAGAGTCACAGAAAAGGTGAACTAAAAAACTAAATACACGGTTAGACATAATAGCTGTTACAAATTTAAGTTGAGTAGCTATTTTCCAACATATTTCAGCCAGTTTTAAACCATTTTAACTACATTATATCAATGTTCTAATTGCTTAAAACTTTAAAACCAACATTTTATATACAATCAATGGAAAATAATGAACATGCGCTTTATTTAAAGTAAAGTGCATGATAGAGGCGATACATGTGTTAATGTGCCACTACCTAATGTCATGTGTCTGTAACACCCCGACGAAAGGACATTTCATACAGTACGCCTTACTGGAACCACGCTGCAGTTGTCATGACTTATGCTCCTAATCACACCAACAATTTATTTATCCTTGAGTTCGTAGAATATGTCAATGGAAAAGCCACGTAGCACTAAACGTACCCAGAGCTGCCATCCTACCTAGTGTTTTCGGAAAGGTAAACTCTACGTCTAGTGTTTGCCATTTGGTGAGGGTGGATAATTTAACTTCCCCGGTTCGAAACACTAAAGGCCAAGAATGGGATGGACGGTCATTTTGTATTTTTTTACCTTTGAAGTGATCAATGATCACGTCCAGGTGAAAAGATTATCTAAAAAAGTCACCTTTCAAACATCTTTTAATCTTTATAAAAAACAAATTGCAAACAAGAGGAACGATCCGTTTAACAGGGTCAGCTACCATGCTTGTGATGCAATCACATTTATTCGGCAATTTGCCGAATAGTATCGATTAAAGTCCGTGCATTTAAACCTTTTATTACGGGTTAAATATGAATTTCAGCTTTACGCCGTTCTCAAATTTTGCATGGCAAAGCTCCAGGGTAAAGGGATCGATAGCAACCAATTATACACACGCTAGGTATTTAATATTACACATTTGAAGGTATTATAGTATCTATAATAATTTATACATTTATTTATTGATAATGCACTTTATCGTGCTATGGACTTAACACAAATGATTTTTTATCGTTGACATCTACGTACTTCAACAAATTATAAAACTAAAGAGTCAGAAAAAAACACATCGCTTGTGTAAATAAAATTTTAGTTCCATTTTTCCGGTGACTTCTAGATAACTTTGTATGTTATCCATTCCAACAATCAACCAAATCAAGAACAAAAAATCCGTTGAGTGAATCGTGAGTAAGGCATCTGCGACACAGTTCTGCGTAACCTTGCGTTCTTCTTATAATGTTTTCTTCGTATTTTTCACATAAAAGTGCTTCGATTTTTTTTGTTAACTAAAAAAACACGAATGTTTCGAACACCCTTGGGGTAGGTCCTCTTTTCCGGCCCAAAAAAGGCCGTACACCACCCCGGTCCCGATCGCGTGTAGTACACGATGAAAGGTAGCCTGTGCTTTGTGGAGGAATATTTGTTCAATCCTTTAATACATGAGCCAACTGCCCCGGAGCGATGGATACGCTAAAGCTGTAAAACAAAAACAGACACAATACAAACCGGCATAAAGCGCTGGTACACCATCACCGTTCCACCACAACTTCAGCTACTTTCATTGTATGCTCGATAAGCACGGTGGAGAAGGGCAGGGTGTGGACTGTACAAATGAAAGTGAAACGAGATCAAGCTAAAATCAGAACAGCGTAATTTATGCTGTCCGTCGGTCCGGTCGAGGCTGGGAAAATATTATCCGAAGGTTTCGGTTGGGTTGATAGTAAGCCGAAAAAATTTGGATTTTCGAATGGGAGACGTATTATGGCTGCTGGACGTTCTGCGACACAAAACGAGAGAACATGATTTATAGAAGCGTACCATGTAGTAAAGCTGATCCGAAGTTCATTTTGAATTCTATTCATTTAAATTATGTTGGCTGGTTTTGATTGGCTACTTAAGATCTACTCTACCATGGTGTTTCATATTTCTACAAACACATTGCATCTCGGAATACTGAATACTTCACATAACATACATCGTGTGTACCATGTAAAATATAAATCCTCTGTACAATACTATATCATTTTGATTAATTTATGAATTATTGCAATAATAAATTTCATTAAAAAAATTATTATTTTCTTTAAGAAATTCTTTAAGATGCCATTTAATAATGAGTGATATATATATATATATATATGTTGAACCTATGGTTTAAGAAAAAGGCTTAGGCAAGATGTATTATTTTATACCAAAATTTTTATCCCTCATACCTCAAACCCTCATCCTGTAAATTATCGACTTATCTGGCGATAATTTTACGATTATCGTTAACTTCTCGACTCGATATACTCTCACTCTTGATTGGCCAGCAGCAATCCTCTCTTAACCAATCTGAGGCAATGAACGAGTCTGTGCGATGTACAGGCACCAGGCAAAGCGACCATCATTAGCCCGATAGATATCGTTTAATTAAAATGCAATTTTGCATTTTACCTTTGCTTTACTTTTCTACCAATACCCCACGATCCTATGGCCAATTGGCATGTTCGATGGTAAGCCGGTGTAAGGTTTGCAGCGCGGTTTCACTAAGTAGCAATTTTTTATGTTTTGTTGCTTCCGTTGTATACTTCCATTTTGGCTGATTGGCGTGCGTGATCAGGCACTGTCAACCCAGAACAATCTCGCGAGCTTGTCTTGTTGGAATACCTCGAAGGTCTGCCGGTTGTTGGCTCCTAATCTGCGAACGCTCTCGCGAACTGTCTCACTCGCCTGTCCCCTGCTCGTTTGGTGAACAGGTTCGATTTTTGCACATTAGAATGACACCACCTGCGTGGACACGTGGATGATAGGTTGCATGCCGAGTGTGGACAAGAAAAGTGTCCGATACATTCTGTTAGGTCGAACATTTGAAGGCCGGAGGTTAAGCGCTGACGAAATTTGACATTAAAAAAATTCACTAAACTGGTATGCGATTAGCGTGCGTTGTCACAGCACAAGCACGAACTGCAGTGCGTTCTTCTTTGACAAAGAATGCACAAAATCATACGACCCTTACAACGGTTAGTTTCAGCAACGGGCAAAAAACATCCGATCGTCACGCAGATCTTTACCAGCTAAACCCCAGTAGACGATGCCCGGATAGCGGACACAATGGACAATTGCCGCTCGGAGGTAGTACGAATAACTGGGTCAAACCGAGATGAGATAGGTGACCTATTCCTTGCGAACCGCACAAACTAGGCCATCAAAGAGCAAACCTCCAACACGAGCTTCCCAATGCCTCCACGCTGCTGGACTAAGTGGACGCATGGTTTCGCGAACTTCACTCCTTCACCGAATTGGACAAAAAATACGCCTTTGTCGCGAATATAATGAAGACAGTACGTGACTCATGTGGTTGATCCCATCATGTCACCCGAGTGCACCATTTACACGTAGCCCCCACATTACGTACGAAACTTTGCACGCGACCCTTGCCGGTGTGACATTTCGCTGACCGTAGGGACCTGTCCATCGAAAGTTGTGTCCGCCAAAGAGATAGCTAATCGCTGACGGTTAACTACTGACATGGTAGTGATGTTCGATGACATGGTGCAGCAAGAGTACCTTCCACTCCGTAGACTGCATCATACTCGTGACCCTGCCTGGTGCAGCGGAAGCTGTGCTAATTAGTAGTACCAACCGTCGCCGGACTCACGAACGATCGATCGAATGAGGTGCGAGCACGCGACCAAGTTGCACCAACGGACATCAAGAGGTAGCAGACAGCTGGGTGAAAATGTGGTGAAACGAGCCGAAAGTGGGTAAAAAGAATAGCCAATATTAATCACTTAAAAATCCGTTTCGCTCAACACGGCATCTAGGATTTGGTTCATAGCATCTTTCTGCTCTATATATTGTCACTTTCTTCCCGTTTAATACAAAACGGCCAAAAGTGCAAACGAAAAAAGCATTCAAAGCAATTTCAATGGAAGATTATGCCGTATCAGTAGGGAATTAAACGTAATTATACCGATCACAAACATGTAAGGTTACTTAAAGTTTTACAATAAATACTAATTTAGTACCTTTATGTATTGAAACCCCATCTACCAGACCCTGATTATGTACTCCTTGCTAAGGGAAAACGGTTCAAATGGGACTGTGACACCGATCCTGTTGCGTGAAACACCGGTGCCGCTACCTCTTCTTCATTAGACAGCCCATGAAACATGTCTTATGAAATTTATTAATTAATAAATGCATAGAATTAAAAATCATTGGAGGTGACTTAAAAATTGAATTTTACAAATCTTTTTTCACAGAGTGGTGAAAAGTTTCAAAATATGCAAAGTTTATTGGTTTTGACAAGACTTAATGATAAAAGACTGTACCCAACTTCACTTAAGAAAGTTTCGAGTCGAAAACTCTCGACACAAGTTAATTTTGTATACAAAGCTATCCTTTTAATCTAAAATCTTTAAATCGAACTTCTTTTAATAAAAAATCTAAATCTTAATTTAATGTCTAAAATATGTTCTGTGAATTTTTGTTTAATATATCTATGCAAGGATGGCAACGCTAGGTGTTTCCCTTAACCCTTAAAATACTGTTTGGTTATCGGATTTCCAAGGGTTACTTGGAAAGATTGGAATAGACACCCTGTGTTTTTGACGTTTTGATCATTGGGAATTCGTTAGCAACCGAAATTGAATTTGTTTGTGCGCAAAATGAACCGGATTAGATAAACTGTGCTTATAAGATACATGAAGTGAATCAGATAACTATTTTACGGGAAAATATAAACAGTAGTCCATCATGTTTGGTCATAATTACATTATTGTAGTGTAATTTCTACCACAGATCTCCGTTGCCTTGGAATCCAGTTTCCAAACAAACAATACTAATAACAACAACACGCGTACCATTAAGAACACCGTTTTCGCAGAAGTGCATTAAAAGTTTGTTCGTTAGTTATTATTATCGTTTGTGGCCAGTTATTACATTAATTTATACTCTAATGGTGAGAGGAGAGTTGAAGAAAAATCAAAAGTGTATCGGAATGCTGGGATTTAGCCGCAATTGAAGCGAACATTATAGGAACAGCCACGACGCCATCTCGGCCAACGACCTCAATCTGTGAAACCGGAAAACGGTTATGTTGTTTGCTGAATTTTGGTGAATAGAATTATATTGCACCAAGAAAACGTGATTTTGCGCAAATTTGTAAACTATTCGAATGATTTTGCAGTGACCGCAAAAGCTACCGATCTTCGCGACTCCAGTATACACACTACCACCAGCACACATACATACACAATAGCAACCGCCATGGATGATTTTGATTCTGCAACGTACTCTATAGAATCAGAAACGGATAAAAAGAGGATATCCATAGACGATGTTCTTTTACCGACCGTTCGACGTAGCGCAGTTCAAATTGTGTCCCTTTCTCCACGTCGTCAATCGAAACGTCCGGTGCCGCTATCAGCCATTGGTGCTGATGGAGGAGGCGGAAGAGGGAGTACGATACAAATAACAAAGATAGTGCAAAGGACGCCACCCGGTAGCCCGAAACGACAGCCCCAACCGCCGGGCATAATAATAAAATCGGTACAAACACTGGCGGCACCGAATCTTACCGGTGCAATCGATGTTGAGCAAGGCAAAAGAGGTACTGAGAAATCAAACAGTATTCTCGTTGAAACACGAAACATGCCTACACTGGCTTCCGACAATCCATCATCTTACAAAATCATTCCAATCCATGCCGATCTCGATAAAGCAAAGAGTAATAAAGAAGTCGAACTGGGTACTACCGTGCGAACACGGATAACAAACGAATATCCCGATTATCAACGGGAAAGCTTTAAAGAAAATAAAATTCCTCACTCTACGTCATCGCCACCGCCTACACTACCAATACCAGAACTAAAACCGAGACCTGCTGTAGAAATTACACGAATGGTTGAAATGGGGCTTTCAAGTACGGAGAGTTTACCAGTATGTGCCATTGCTCCCGAAAGTAACGATAAATCTGATATCGAAATGTTTAAAGCACCGCTAATCCAAACCGAATCAATGTCAGACACACAAAAAATGCCGTTTTCACTACAAGCACCGGGTTCCCATCGTTCATTACTAAAGGAAGTGATCAAACTACCAGAGACTTTTCACCCTTCAAACAAAATGACTGAACACGAAAGTATTAAACTATCTGATAGTAATCAATCGAATGACGCATCGAATTTAAATAACGAATCTCATGTTACTGTCGAAGCAAATAAACCACCACGTGCTGATCATACATGCAAACCAAAACTACCTGCAAAGGTTACGACTAAACCGATCGTCCCCACTCCTACAGTGCCGGAGGACATAAAGAAAAAAGAAAAATCCTACGATCCTGCACGGGCTCGTGAGTTTATGCGAGAACAACAAGCGAAACGCCGGCAAGAGAAAAAAGAATCTTCCACCGGTGCTGGAGGATCTGGATTGAAATCGGGCGTGGAAAAGGATCTTATCAAGCAACGACTTGAAAAGCTACGGCAAAGCTCGCAGAAGTTAGTATCGAAAAATGTACAGAAAGCACGCACACGATCCCTATCCTGTACACCGAATCCACATTCTCCGGCTAAAGGTCATATGAGATCTGTGAGTACAGACAAATCGAACTCGCATTTTTCAGCACAGGCGATAAAACCAGCAGCAAAAATGCGCAAGTTTGCTTCAACACCATCACTGCGTTTGATACCGAAGCAAGGTAATGCGGAAGATGTACGAAAATTAAATGAAAGATCAACGCAACAATCTATAAACTCAATTAAGCAACCGTCAGCTACTGGCAGCCAAATCAATAACCACAAAATATCCAACGTATGCAAACCAACAAATCTATCGTCCAACGATTCATCATCAAGTAAAAAAGTGAGCGAAAAAATAGGTATACTGCGTAAACCAGATAACTTACCACTGGAGGAAATTTGTCCGTTCAGTCCACTGAAGATGCCACAACCTGTGTTGAACGCATCCAAACAAAACTCTTTGCCGACGAACGTTAACGCTCAGCTCATATGGATTAATGCCGAACAGGAAGAACCGACTCTTGCTGCAGAGAAAGAATTGAAGCTTCAGGTACCAGATATAACGCTGTTGCCTTCTACTGGGGCTTCAATGGCTCAGGAACAAGAAAATATTGGTACAAATAGAAATTTCGAAAATCACCCTCCGCCCCAGCATCATATATCACCTGTAAAAAGCATTCCTTCGTGGCTCAAACAATCGCTACGCCAACCTGATCCATATCCATTCATAGTGGCCGTGCGCAAAAAACTTGAAGCTGTGCAGAACGTACGCGATGAGAAGCATAAGAGCAAGCGTTTAGATACACAGCAAGTATCTAACACAAAATATCGCACGTACATGAGCGATATAGAAAGTGTACCATGTATCGGGCAAAAAGGTGTCGACAAAGTACAGCAACAACAACAAATACATAAGCCAAACCAACCACAATCGATCGAAGATGGTTCGGCTATCGCCACAAGGATATCACCGTGTTCTTCCTCCAACACAACCTCGGAGATCAGTTCTATAAGATCCGACATCGCTCTACCGCTACCACCACTGCTTAGTAGTACTAAAATCGAAATACCGTCGGTAGCTGTTCCATTAGACGATTTGCAAACCACTACCACCAAACATTCTAGTGGCCCTATCAGTCCGCTCTCCATGGATCGCATCTCTCATTTGAAAATCACCACCCCGGGCAAGATAACTTCGTCACTGCGAGTAGGTGATGAATTCGGGCAAAAAGAAAGCAATGTAGGCGATAAATCGCAAAATTACCAAACTATGACTCCACAAAATGCTACCATCACGCCACGTCCACATTTTGACCAGCATATGGATCGATTGCAACGTGAGCGGGAATATCAACGCTTGCTGGATTCGTTTAACCGGAGTTTATCCCACGTGATCGAAGTTAATCAGCAGCTCTATTCGGCACTTAAAAATGTTCCATCCTCGGCTCCGCCTATGCCATCACTGGCACAGGAAATGCTCAAGATACGTGACGAAATGACACAAACATCGCAACCAATCCAAGTCGTACCAAACACGGCAGCTTCGACAACCGGACAGGATAAATTAACTCTCCAAACACGAAACATAACCTCAGAAGCCACCACTATCACATCATCGAACTATAGTGACGATTTCGAACATCATAACCAAACCGAGGAAGACGCTCCACAAACGCCGGAGCGACAACTACCACACGAAACAGAAGGTAGCATTTCAGCAGCGTCTTCTAGAACGGCAACTTCCTCCACTTCGGGCTCCTCCTCAACGACGGTTTCATCCGCAAATAGTAGTTCTAGTAGCGTAGATTCGAGTGAAAGCAGTAGCAGCTCTGCACATTCATCCATTGGGTCTTCCAACCATGATGGTGCACGTTCAGAATCACAAGCTAACAGTGTCGGCTCTGATGAAGGGCAAAAACCAACCAGCAACACGACGACAACGGCTCCTTCTAGTGATTTCGATTCGCGGTCGGTAAGCCTATCGGACAGTCATAACAACACGACTAGCAATCAGCCACCGATGCCGGAAGAATACTTGCCATCCTTTGAAGAGAATCGGCACAAACGGCAGGAATCGGATGTTCGTAATAAGAAGGTGAAGAAAAAAGCTGCATCACGAGAAAGTAGTATACTTGAACTTATCGATCGCGGTGAAGAGGAAGAACACAGATCGTTTAGCTTGAAGCACACGGAGGATGCGGTCGATCTGACAGTGGATGCTTCACCACAGCTGATCGATTCAGCGAATAAAAAAACCAACGAACGAAAGATACTGCAGGATGAACATTCTTTAGTTCATGGAGGGAATGCGGATGTTACGTTCAACAGCGAAATGCTTACGACAATGTTCAACAGGACGGATTTGGAAGTGTCCATTCTGTCCACAACTGTTTCGGAAACAAACCTGAGTTATTCGTCCATTGGAATGGTAAGTTGGAATGGTTTCTCATGACATCCGAAACTACTCGTACTAAAAATATTCACGCTAACGTATGCTCTCTTTTTTGTAATTTAGTTCGATCAACTGATTCAAACCGAACGCAGTAAAGTGGATCACCTTGTGTCACGTGTCCAATCAAAACAGAAAGCCTTGTTGAATCGTGCCAAAGGACAGCTGGCTTGGTTGGAGCTGCAAAAGCAGCGCTATCGCCAAAAAGGTATGACGGAGCAAATAACGGCCGTCAAAAAGAAACAACGTGCGATACTGCTGCGTCTTGAAAAGGATCGAGCGGAGTTAAACAGGTGAGAGTGTGTTGGGCGGAAAGAAGACCAAAACATGGTTAATTGACATGATCTTTCGTTTCATTGATTACTTCAGGACAATAAAATCGTCGACGGAATCTTCGCATACCATTACCGCAAACCGTCATCCAGCGGTAGTTCCTTCGAAAATTGTTGATTCAAAACTCAGCTCGTACTGTTCCTCACCGTCGACCACCCATACTGGATCGCTAATATTGCGCAAATCATCCAGCAATGACCAGCAATGCAGTCGCACACCGGAAGGTGCACCTCGGAGGGTTACGAGCACAACAACGAGAACAACCACAAGTAATTCGTTCCAGATTGCCATTAGAGGTCGCGAATTGGAACCGAACGATCGCTTAGAGGAGTAAGTATTCTAGAGTCCATTATCAATCATTCTACACCGCTTTGCTAATGCGGTGTCACATGTTTGGAGATTGGGAGAAAGATTAAAGAGAAGAGAAAGATTTATAAGTATTATTAAACCCTTGTTATACTTATTAATTAATGTTATACGTATAAATGTCGATTCTATGATTCAAAAAAAAACGATTTTAACTGAAACATTATGGCAGTGAATTAAATTAAGTATCGTTTTCTTTCAGCCTTTTGCTGCGCAGAGAGGAAGACTTGCGTAAACGCAAGGAACATGTGCAGCGATTGCTCGAATGGCACCGAAAGCTTGAACAAGAAGAGCAGGAGTTGCTCGCTGTCGAGGAACGTTTACTTTCATATAACAGTAGAAAAGTGGAATCCACGCAACAAAATCAATCACAGAAAAAACTCTCCATCGAATCCCGTGTTCGTAACATCGAGCGAAGTTTGAAAACATTGAAAAGCATCCCAATGACAGTGGTTCGTCGAGACGAAGCTACCGGCTATGAAGAGGACAATCAACGATCCCTCAACACCCCAGTAGCGAAGAGTGAATCAACGGAAGAAATCGTTCTAACGGGAGGAAGCAAACTCAACAGGCTCTGGTATCGTCTGACTGGTGTGCGAGAGCAACGATACGAACCGGGTCGCAATTATCCCATAACGCGACCTCACCTGGAGGCACTGTACGAGGATGCAAAGCGCTGCGTTTTGGAAGGTTTTCTACGAAACGACGGCCAACTAAAGGATGCTTTACTGGAACGTTCGATTGGGATGGTTAGCCGTGATGGAAGCGAAACGGTAACGAACACCACCACGACCACCGCGACTAGTTTGGAAGAAAACGCTTCACTGCAAACCACATTGGCCGGCGAGGAAACGATTATACGTCCCATCAACGATGGAGCTATATCGTTGGATAAGAACGAATCCACTGCATCATTAGACAAAGAAAATGTTAGTGAAGAAGAAACTCAAGACACTACAGAAAGTGAGTTACCACCACTAGAACCGGATGGAAAATGTTTACTTTCATCGACTGTTAACGCTTGGTCACCAGGCAGCAGAAGAAGTATCGAGTCGGTGGAATTCCATACGCTGGAAGAAGTGTCTACTCAGTACCAGACTGTGGTATGCGCCGACCAGGAAGTGCCCGACCGAACCGGCGAAGAAGAGCTGGCCGAAACCGAAAGTTACTCTACGACATTCGAGAATCATTCGCTTGAAACGGCAGGCGACGAGAGCCAGCAGTTGATCGAGGACATGTCATTGCCTCCAATGTTGCTCAACAATACGTCCGCATCTCTACCGGAGGAAGATGATTCAGCTTCTACAAGCAGCTGTGATAGCAGCGCAACGGTCGAGATGTCGGTACCATTAACTGTAGAAGTAAAGTCCTCGGAGAGTGATGCGCCTGATAGCTTGGTCGTTATTGGTGAACCCGATAGTGCCTCGATAGTCGTCAGATCGGTAGAAGAAGCAAGCGCTACCAGTTGTGTTTCCGATGCAGTAATAGACACGACGGTTACACCGACGATGGCAATAGATGCGATCGATGAGCAGATAGATCCGAATCCGCAGCAGGAAAATGTTGAAACTACCGTCACTAAAGATGATCTCCCGGAATCTTCGGTTAGTGAGTATGACGAGGAGGTATTTCACCTAAGATCATCGAGCGTATCATCACCTGCTTGTGGGTCTGTTACATCGGAGTTAGCCAAGCGTTTGACCACCCTTCACGATGAGCTAGAAGAGTTGAGTGAATCGTTTGAAAGAACTCCTCTGATGAAATCACCCGTAGCAGTATCAGTGTTGGAATCACCACACGAGGTAAATACTTCAGACGATACCAACAGCTCTGAAGAAACAATCACGTTTGACGAGGAAGTGCAGGAAGAGAAAACTGACGATGATCACAAGATTATTTCTTCCTCGGATGATTCTAAAAAATCGACGAATCAGACAAACTCAACTAAAATAGAGATTAAACTTCGGTCGAAAACACCCGATACGATCGCTGCTAGTGCGACTTCCTCCACACATTTTCTGGCAACTCCCCAGCAGCTCTATCAGCTTTACAATCATCACCATTCCCAAAACCTGCCGGAAACCATGCCACCTACTGTTGGCCCCAGCGTTAGCGTGCGCATGCCCGATATTATCAACGAGGCCGAAGTGCTTCGACGTCAGGAGTTAAAGATCGAGCGGGAAATAAAGGAACTTGAGCAGCAGGTTGGATTTTTCCGCGAAATCCCGAACAAACCACCACCGCCTTACATACCACCCGCCAACGGTAGTCCAATGGCGCTCCTGTATCCATCGGAAGCACGCATCGACGAATTGATCGATAGGCGAATTGAGGAATTACACGGTGACCGTATCGATCCGGACAGCTTGCGTTCCGATCACGTAACAAACGTGTATGAGAAACTCATACTCGACATGTGCAAGGAGTTGTACCGCGATCTTCGTCCGGCAGATCCAACCGTCAGCTTCCGAACGGTTCTCTACGATAAACGACCTCTCGTGTTCCATAATCCTCCCGATCCCCTGACCTGTATGAAGGATTATCTGCGCGCGAAAATCCGACGCGTGCTGTGTGAGGCACAGTTTGCCTTGCAGCAACATCAACATCAACAGCACCAAACCCATCAAGTTCAACAGCAGCAGCAGCAGCAGCACCTACCGCAATCGCAACTACATCTATTGCAGCACCATCATCATCACCACCATTTACACTGTACGGCTACGATGCCATTTCTCTACGGGAATGGATGTGCCAGCAAACGGAAACCGGACCAAGTAGACGAAATATTGAAGCAAGAAACAATCGAAGACGATGCGCGCTGGACCAACTTTGATCGGGAGGAAATCGAAGCAAAAGACGCCATCACAGAAGATTTGTTGAAATCGTTACTGATGGAAGCACTGCAAGACATGTCTGACGCGTACGAGCTTAAAATGAATAAGTATGAACGTATCGAAGGCAAACGAACAGAAGACAGTGCCATTTAAAATAAAACGTTTATTAATGCAATGATAAGCCATCATTGGAACGAGCGCGTGTAAGTAACAGGGAAGTAATGGCCCAGTATATAAACGACATGTGATAGTGCAAAAGATTAATAATGCATTTACTAGTATAATATTTTTTTACGTAGATTAATTTGTCACCATACGGTCTGATATGATGAAAACCTACACGAAACGTACGTGTAGTGCAGTATTTTCACCCCTCACTGTGTTTAGTTTGCTCAAATTATTCTTTCGCAATTTAACTTTTTTTTTTAAATGTTTTATATAGTGTAAACACTACTTAGAATAAAGAATCTTTATTTTAACAAGAGACTTATTATTTATTGCTGTATGACAAGCACTTGCTGTCAGCCGTTTTCATTTCCGCAATAGTACAAAAGTAAAATAGTGATCATGATGAATAAAGTTGTCTATTTAATGTAATGTGCTGGTAAGTTCGATTGGGCTAACACACTAAAGGGTTAAATGAAGGATAAATTGATTTTTTTTTTTGATTGCACGAACAGGATTTGAACCGTGTGGATTCTAGATCTATGAACCTAAAAATAATTACCTGTAGTTTATTTTCTCCAGCGACTTTTGCTTGTGGAAGTAGAGAAACTTATTTGAGAAAACGAGAGAAATAAGGATACTTTTTAATTTAAATATAACAACGGTCTGAGTAAAATGACTTGCTTTTTTTGTTCAAAAGAGGGCATTTCCTCTTTCTGTTGTGACTTTATTCCGGGTCCATCATTATAATTAACTCTCAAATTTGTCACAACATCGTTCAACAATTCAGAATTCGATTTGTTTATCGTTCCAACCCATTACAGATGCTGTACTATGTGTGTATGTGTGTGTGTCATCATACATACGTGAAACGTACGTGGCATGAGAGAAGCAAATAAAACATACTACAACATTGGACTGTATTTTGATCATTGCGGTTTATTCGCGCTTATTTCTAATTTGTTTTGTGATCTTCTATACAACAGCTACATCCTGCTTAGTGGGGCTATGTATTGTGTCAGTCCAACCTGGAATCCCAGATCCGGGACAGTACCATGATGGCCCATATTTTCTTTCCCCTCGTAACCTTCTCTGCTTTGTTCTAATTAAGAATAATAGTAAAAAAGGTAATTCAACAGATTCAGCAGCAGGTAAAATAGGTGGTACTATACACAAAAAATTTACTGCCGGCCTTCAATTAATCATCAAACATCGATTTCGCCTAAGCTGATCTTTTCCTATGTACTGCTAAATTAATAAACCATTACTCATTGTTGCAAAGCTTTTTTTGTCATCGTCACTGTATACGTTCGGATCATCTTTTGTTTGAATGGCATCTGGAGAAAACCAAGAACGTGAATAATTGTTTCGTTATATCTATTGTTTATAAATTGTCAACTGAGGTATTATCTTAACGGATGGGACAAAAGAAATCAACTTTGTTATTGTAACACAATATTCCAAAACTGATGTGGATATATTGATTTAAAATACGGTCTTCATCGATTCCACAGCGCGGAGGGCATAACCCTAGGAGCTAAACTTTCCTTGGACTGATCCTGAAACTGCACATTAGCCACTGAACCGGTTAACATTAACAATACTTTGAAACGCATGTGTACTAGAAGCAGTACAAATTGTCGTGTATATAATTAGCTTATTATTGGTTTACCATACTTGAGCTCGCTGAGTTTGCTTCTATTGCTTTGTCGGGAGAGGTGTTGGTTACGGCTCGTGCACAAATTCAAAATGTTTGCAAAAAAAAAGATGCTTCACTTACGACAGAAATTAGCGAAAACAAAAAAAAGAAAAACGAAATTAGCAGTAACAACCTGCTTTTATAGCTAAATTTACAGTACGAGAATCTGGAATTTAAAAAAATCACTGTTTGTTATTCGCAGCAGAAAAGCGCGATCTCGCAGGAATCATTTTTGATGTAACGAACGAGGTGATTTGTGGCCGCTGATGATGCTGATAGAACATACATAATAGTAGTAATTGTTGCGATATATTTGGCCAGTTTCTCGTGAAGGTATAAGAAATGGGGATTATGTCGATGGTGCATTTGGCGCTGCGTCGAACCGTATTAACTCTTGATGCCAGCCTGTGCGGCTTGCTCCTTTTTCAGCTGCTTCTGTCGCATGATATCAGCATCGCTGGAATGATTATTAATATAAGGGTATTATTAATGTTTAATAAACAATCGAAAATCCATTCGATTAAAAAAAAGTGCACCATTTAAACTATGTATAAAAAATTTCCCGCATTCCAGGAACATTTGTGAAATAACCAAAATTTCTAGATTTTTTATAGCTGATTGTAGATTATCATTAGCATTAGCGTGTCCAATCAAAGGAAAAGAAAACTGTTGTTATTAAACCTTCCCCTCCCACATCCACGTATGCATTCGTTAGAGACGGTTAGGTATCGTAACTAAAGAACGTGGTTTGTGATAAAAAAAAACTACATCATCTAGAAGCTCCTCTTACCGTTGCTTCCTCTGTTCGTGAGTAAGTCCATCGTCTCTTTGTTTCGGTTGTCCAGCATTCTTTTTCTGATTCTTTGCACGGGCCAATTCACGCTGGTTGCCACCTGGAAATGAAAAGAGCGGGTGTATAAATTGTATTTTTTTTAAATCATCTCCTATGGGTCAAAACTCGCCGGCCACCGTACAGTGTCGTGAACAAAAGGGTAAACAAAGCTGCGCCGTCTTCTTCACTTCTTCTGCCCCACCCTGATTCATAAAAAGCCGTAAATTTCTTGAAAAGGCAGGGCCCTTCAAGGCATGCTCATTTACGTAAGGAAACCTATCCGAACCCAACTCATCTCTGGAATGGGAAGGTTTTGTGATTCGAAACGAAAACTATACCCATTTCATGTCATTTCAGATGTAATCGGAGAAAACGCACCTAATGCGTTATGCAAAGGAGGAGAAAATAGCATACAAAGAGCGATGTTTCGTTCACCGAAGCAACCATCTATGGGATGATACTCGTTAAAAGCTATTATAAAAATCACTGCGTGGTGGCAATTACCACAAATACATCTTTTATGATGGCCTTAATATCAACGCCGTTGCGACGTACGCTCCTGAAATCTGTGCCCATTCTGATTCTTCCTGTGCCACCGTGATTCTAACATCAACATCCGCCATGGACAAGGAAAACCAAAAAGCTAATCGAGATTCGAGTTCACCGCTGACACCGACACGGAATTGTAGAACATCTGCTTATCAAATAGCATACTTACGGGTCATTTTCTATTTTAAAATTGAGTAGAATACGCCAAAAACAACTCCGCAATAAGGATCGTAGTTCAACCGGCCCGAACACTTTTTCAACCACGAAGTTACGAATTTGCGACGCAGCAGCCTTTCTTATGTGGCCGGATGAAAATGAAACTCGCGATTCGGCGATTTCACGCACCGTAACTTCAAATTCGCGATATAGAAATTTCGAGAAACCAAGCTCACACGAAAACAACTCGGAACAGCAGCGCCTCAT
>JXXA01010000.1:0-14457 GCA_000956255.1 Anopheles punctulatus | reverse complement strand
ACAGCGCGAACTAATCGAACGGTCTAGCAGGGTTCTTTGCGGACGCGCAATATCATTCACGATCATATACGTCATACGAACCACGTAAAGGGACAATGATGCATCAGCCACAGTGAAGGTAGACGCTAATAGCAGCCTGTGTGCTACATTTTTTTACAGAGCATACACACATTGATAAATGTTGCACACATTTTCTTAAGCAACTATATTTTAGTAGTATATTTATAGAATCCTTAGAATTTATAGAATGCACATTTTCGTGGTTTATACCGCGATATAAGTATGTAATGATTGTTATGTACATCCAATCATCTTGTTTGTTTTAAATTTTAAAAAAAGTAAAGAAGTAAAAAATCAGGGTCAAGGCCATACTTCTAACGGATATAACTATAGCGGTTCGTGATGATTCATTCCAGTCGTTGTCTGGAACGGTGCTGAAGTCTCGGCGTTGCTTGTTGTTGTTGGTTGAACTCGATATTATAGCGTTCAAAACGTTCACAGTGCAGTTCACATAATTATGCATCGCATACAAACGTATGATGCACTATTGGTGGCCGAGACGCTTTGAAAATGTAAAGATTAAAAGATTTCTTCCTAAAGGGATGCAGGGTAAACTAATTTTGCTATTTTTGCTTTTAATAAATCTGGTGTTCGTAACTGTTCGTTGCCGTGTAAAACGCGCAATTTCGATCGGTTTTTAATAAATTTGTGTTTTCATTCGATCTTCAGATGTCTTATGAAGGAGACTGTTTAAAAGTGTTTTCAATTTAACATTCAAAAGTGATAAGATATACAAAAGAAATAAATGATGAAATTACGATAAATGAAAATTTGCGATCAATTAGTTTAGTTTCTAGACTGTAAATTAAAAAAAAAGTATTCCTAATCGATGACACATCATTAGATGCCCAGTTGCCCGGTTTAGTGTGTGACCACTAAAATATGTGTTTTTTAAATTAACCTGTAGCTTACCTGCATGACACTGGTGTGCTCCAATGAATTGCAAAAAAAAAATACAACCGTTTTTGACCATTCATAAAATGTATTGAAAACGTGCACAGGAACACTGCAAGGAACTTACGATACGGTTTACGGTAGATAGTAGTAGCTGTACCCGTCGGCACTGTTCGCGATGAACCACTGGTGGTTGTGGTGCGCCACCGGAGGGGCCTGAGGAGGAGGTTGCGGTTGCGCCGGTGGTAGGACGGTCAACGGTGGCTGCGGGAGAACTGGCGGTCGTGGAGGTGCCACAGAGATGGGGTGTGCCGATACGATCGGTACGTTGTTGTTGGCATCCAGCCCCATGTACGTCCCGGTTGGCACCGGGACGTGGCCGTACGATGGGGTCGCCTCGTAAAAGTACTCGTGTGGCTCGGGCGAGGGAGTGGTAGGATATTCTAGTTCACGCTGCAGATGCCGTATGTACTGTATCGCCACCCTGCGGAACACCCAGACGGGGAAGATCAGTTGGCTGTGCGTGAGACCGGGCGCACCGACCCTTACCTTAGACACTCGATCTTGGAGTACTTTTTGCCGGATGGCTTTTTGTTGGGAAGCTTCGAGCGCAGCATATCAAAGGCACGGTTCATGTCCCGCATCCTGGTCCGTTCGCGATCGCAGGCCGATTTTTTGTAATCTAAAATGAACGCACACACACACACACACACACACACACAAAAGCGGTTGTGAGAGAGGCACTGGAACGCGGGCAGCATTATCGGGCCGTCTGTCAGCGCACTACGGCCTACCCTAACCACACAAAACGGTCACGACGCTCACGCACGTCGGCATTTCTCGCATGATCGTGGTAGCTCGTGACGCTTCGGACATAGCCTACCTTTTTCTATCTCAAGCGCTCGCTTCCGCCACAAACTGACGTCGCACGGATTCAGCAAATCGGCCGCAGAACAGGAGGACGAACTGGACGACCCGGTCGTCATGGTTGGCGCACCGGTCGGTGGTGCTGCTGCCCCCGCGTCCGCACCCGTCTCCACGACCGTACTGGCAAACGAGAGCACCACGTTCTTCACCAACCGCTCGCTATCCTCACCGGGACCGGCACTGTTGATGCGCGTAAAGTCCATCGCAAACACTGGCGTCGGTGCGCGGCCGTTCGCATCGTTCACCTGCAGCAACGTGGCAGGGGGCGAGGACCGTGGGGGTGTTAGCTTCAGCACACTGACCGGGATGGTGCTCCCGGCGAGATCCGGCACGTTTTCCTCATTTCCGGCCGAGGATGCCGAGCACGCTAGTGGCGATAGGGCGACCGTTGTGGAAGGTGTGCTAGAATACAGCGCGGTAGCGGTGGTTGCGGTGTTGCTGGCGCCGAGGCTCGTGGTACGTCTCGTTGGATAGCGCCGTTCGTAGGGTGTAGCAGCAAAAATCCTCGGCAGGGCGGTGGGTACGGGCGCAAACGTGGCGAACGTCGGTGTTGGTACGTGGATGTAGCCAATGGTGGACGAATCCACCGCCCGAGCGCTCGAGGCATCCGGTCCGATGGCGACCGGTGAACTGGCCACGGTGGAATATTCTCGATCGTTGGACAGATCGATCGGTATGAGATCGGCTATATTCATTATGCATTCGTCGCGGTTTGTCCACACATACATACACACACACACGCGGGCACGATGTTTGCACTAGTTTTTTCTACTTTGCATAGGGAAGACAGTTTCTGAAAATCCGTAGCTCACATATCCTTCACGCGTTTCGTCTTATACATTACGCAGTTTACTGGTTCGTGTTGGATCGGATTGTTAAACATGCTACCCAATCTCAAGGACACCAATCTTGACTAAACGTGCTAGCGTGAAGCCACCCTAGAACTTTGTCACTATCGCCGAAAGTAGCTTCACACCAGACATCCCGGTGTACACTGAACGTGCTCGTTCCTGGAGGATGAACCGCCGCACCGGGGGCGGCCCGATCGGTTCTCGAGATCGAGAAGTATTGTTACTCTTTATTTACTTCCACGCTTGTTTCGACTGCATTACGCTACACATTTTCCACGCGATCTGTAGCGTTCGCGTTGAATCTAAATTTTCTCCTCACTGTATTTTTCCCCATCCCAACTCGTCTGAACGCCTATCGTTTTACGGGGCAAGACAGGGCGGGGAAGGGAAGAGTGGTTGTATGCACAAGTGTTCCCGATGAGAGTGTCGATTTGTCGCATACCACCACTTCGCGCCACGGACGATCAGCCGTTGAATGTAGAGCAACAACGCAGCGGCGTCGGGCATCTTCCCCTCAGCCACAAGGGTCTTTTGTTCGCTTTGCTTGAGGATAATTTATCTTCTTGCGCTCTCGGGTACGGTACCGTTTAGGAAGCAAAGAGGACGCTGCCGTGTGTGCAGCCTTTGTGGTACGGAAAGCTTTCGATTTGTGGTAAGGTGCCGATGGCTGCAGACAGGATCTACCGAGGGCTATTCATCTCCGTTTTAGTTTTCAAACTTGACTGTTGTATTGTTTATTTTAAAGACAATTCAAATATGTTTGGTTCTTGATATATGAGAGAACCGGCTATGAAAACTAGTTGGATTTCAAAATTCAGTTCGTTTCGAGGTAAAAGTTCTGTCAGCTGACCTTATTTTGCTTTGGAAAGGACGGTATTTCAAGGATGATTGGTGGCTTATTTAATTAATCAAAAAGTTTTTTAATAAGGAACAGAAGATATTCTTTTAAGGTAGTAATTAAAAAATAATTATAAACCCGATCAATGATGTACATACAAAAGAGACATCTTTTGCTCTTATGTTTCGCACGTTGCATTTATGTAGTCATTTTTAAAAATGGGTTAAAAAAATCAATTCCACTATTTACATTAAATTTCTCAAATGCCATGTACAACACTATTCGAGGATCATATTTATAGTTTATTCGTCGTGCACACAGTTCTGTATATCATTTCTCATGCAGAAAAAGCGAAGCAACAACGCGTCTATAAAATAAATAAATAACTTGCCATCGCTTTCACATCATCACTTTTCACCCAGCCCGAACATTATTACTTGCCAGCGGCAAAACATGAAGTGATTCGCAGATGTGCGGTAATTTCATGTAATTTTAAAAATATTTTAATCGAAGCACTGGTGCCGAACCGGGGGGAGGGAAGTGCTGGCGTTGTTTCCGTATCGAAAGTCGCCGCAATCACAAACCCCCGTAAAGTACCGATGATTGCTTGCCTTATGTGGTTGCATTGCAGCTAGTTCTGCTTTGCGGGAGCCTTTTTATCTTTACCCTTTTTCTTTCCCCCCGGTCCGTTGGCGTCCATCCCCGGAGGTTTCACGCTGAACTCGTAGTTAAGTTTTCTCGGTTTTAGGAACATATTCAGCACTTCCTCCGTGACGTCCTTCCGTCGGCTCTGGTGTTCGGCCACGATAGGTTGCAGCGTTTCGATGGCGATCTTTTTGATTTCACCACTTAGTAATTCACCCTTGCCGTAGGCCACCCGAATACGCTCCAGCTCGACATCGTCCTCCAGGAAGAAGCGTAACAACTGAAAGCTCACATCGATGTCCGTATTTCCACCGAGCTCTCGGTGCTCCTCCAACGTTGGCCGGCCACCGGAGAACGCGTGCTTGTTGATTTTGGTTTTAATCTCCTTAGCAGTGTCGGTAAGAAATACGGCCGAATTGGCGTCACTGGCAGACATTTTCGTTTTCGCACCCTGTAACGCGGGAAAGAAACTGGAGTGCAGAAGGGCCGGCTTCGGGAAGCCCAGTCTCGGCGACACGTCGCGCGTCATGCGGAAGTACGGATCCTGGTCGATGGCACACGGAATCAGTACGGGCAGTTTGTCTGTACCGAAGATGAATGGAAAGGTGGTAGAGAAGGCGGGCGCGGCCTGTGCCGCCGGAAAGCCGATCTTTCCGATTACGTCCGAGTCGCCGAAACCGAAGATTCCTTTCACTTGGTTGAACGTCACGCACTTCTGGATGCGTATGATGTTCTGGTAGAACTCCGGACATTGGCCCATGAATTCTAGGTTGGAGAAAATGAATGTCTTGTTCGGATCGAATCCGATCGCGATGATATCCTTCGCATTTTCGCGTGCCATTCGCATCGACTGCTCGACTGTCAAATCTTTCCACAGAGTTTTCTCATCGTCGGTCAGTTGAATTACGAGTGGAACATCGAACGCCTCTTGAAGCCATCTGCAATGTAACTCAAGATTTACATCATACCGGACGTCGGTTTCTGTCTCTCTGTCTCTCTCTCTCTCTCTCTCTCTCACTACTCACTTCGTTACGATAAATGGCACCAAGTGACCTAAATGCATCGAATCCGACGACGGTCCACGGCCGGTGTAGAGGTAGAACTTCTTGCCCGTCTCGACTGCATTCAGCAGTGTGTGTAGGTCACGATGCGAGAAGAATATACCACGACGAATTAGATGGTGAACCGGTTTTCCAGCGACCTTTTCCAATCGCTCGATGAGCGCAGCATCGATATGTGAGCATCCGAAGCGTTCTGGAGATAAAAATCATCAAAGTCATATTGCTTTATGCATGTGGCTTCCGGCAATATTATCGGTACGCACTTATCAACTTATCGTAATCAATTCCTGCATCGGATGTGCTAGTAACAGTCCACGGGTCAACCACGTCTTCCTCGACTGCGGAAACCACATTTTCACCTGCGGCAGCGTTATGATTTTCCTCCAACTTCAGCTGTTCTACATCCGGAACGTTACTCATGGTGTCTTGCCAAGTGAATAGTGCACTTTCATTCAAATAAAAAGAGCTTTCCTTGCTTTTGGTTATCACTGAAGTGTGGTTTTCGCTTGCCAACACACCGCGCTGCCGAGATGCGATATTCTTTGACAGCCGGATTGTTGTTGTGATTGTGTCTTGACAACTTGATGTGCTAAAACTGACAGCATGTTGTTCTAAAATCTTTGAGGTCGTTGTTTTGGTCGGTTGAAAATGTGAAATGAATTTGTTATTTATTTTCGGCTATTAAGTTCATCATTCGCGATTCAGTTTTTACGAACATTTGAATTATGCTGAAGAGAACAGTTTTATTTTCGAATATTCTAAAACATTTGATGTATAATGTTCTAAGCTGCCAGCATGTTTGATGGCACTTTACCATATTTACAAGACGCACAGTGTGAGGGCGCTGTCTGCTGTGTCTGTCAATGTGTAAAATTAGAAAAAAGTTGGAGCTAACCAAAAGTGAAACAAATTTGTTTAGCTAATGTATTCGAGAAGAATTACACTTTGAAAAATAGTGTGGCTATAAGAAACATACCACGGCTTCCTGAACGGCGATTTCAAGCAACCGATCAAGCATCAACCGTGAATAATGGCTACGGACGTAATCAAAGGCTACAGCGATTTGCAGCAAGAGCTCGACCGTGCCAGAAACAATTTGAAGGGCTTAAACGAAAACATCCGGAGAATCATCGGACGGGATCCATCCGGTGCCGATCAGTACAACAACGGTCGTGGTGGTGGTGCCGGCGGCAATGGTGCCGGTGGTGGTCCTAATGCCGGGCCGGGAGGTGCAGGTAACGGCAACAACACAGCCATGCGGGATGCGTTCGATTCGCGAAAGAGAAACTCACTCGGCTTTGACTCGCCGCATGCGATGGGAGGTCAACGCCGGGATCAAGATAGGCGATACTCAGACCTTGGTCAAACGCCGGCCAAACGTCGTGCCATTGGTGAGACGAAGTCGGTGTTTAGCCGGCTGTCGGGGCCACCGAACCGCGAAGTAGAGTACGAAAAACCGCGAATCTTTTCTCGCGTTATCAAAGAACAACCCTCCAAGGAAGACATTGTCGCCGCCCAGGGCTCGGACGAACGTTCGCGGGCCCGTAATCGTCGCATTTTTGGCTCTCTGCTGGGTACGCTGCAAAAGTTCTCGCAGGAGGAATCGAAACTCAAGTCCAAAGAGGAAAAGAAGGCCATGATTGAGCGAAAGCTGGAGGAGCAGGAGAAGATGGAGCGTGAAAATATGCGCAAAGAAAAGCAATGTCTCTTTACGGACCGCAAGCGGCAGCAGCTGGAGATCCGAGCGCTAGAAGCGAAGGTGGCCAAGCTGAAGGATCTCGAAATGTGGGAAAACTCGAAACGACCACTGCAGAACTTTATCAAAACGAAAACAAACCCTCCGATATTCTTCCTGCCAAAGCGCATGAATGCTGCTGTGGAGAAGAAACTCAACGAATGGCAGCAAGAGCATCAAAGTAAGTTGGTTACCGATGGTTAGTTTTGCTTCTTATCGAACGCTATTATAAAAAATACCTTTTTTTTGTCTAGAAATGATGGATGAAAAACGACAAGAAGTGATGGAAGGTATCGATGCAGTTGAGGCGCGGTTTAAAGCGGACATCAAAGCACTAGAAGAGAACGGTGCTAAAGGACGTGTCAGCGGTTCATTCGACCGTACGGGATTAGACGACATGAAAGCGGCCGGCGGTCATGAAGGGAGTGTCTCCAAGCACGATCGCATAGAGATGGAGGATGACGAGGAGGACGATGATGCGCACAATTCGTATCACTATGAGCAAGACGAAAATCCCGACGTACCCGAAGGTCCAGCACTGCCAGCGTCGATGGTGTCGCGGTTTAAGATAACTATTCACAACACCGAACACAAGAACGGTAGGCAAAAACGGGGGTGAGCCTCGCGTCCTGTATTCGTAATTATAAACTGTGGTTTCTATTTTAGACGTTCCCGACCAAAAAGCTGCTGAGGAAGAAGAATCAAAGCCCACCCGGTTGTTGTCGTCGGAAAACGCGGAACCTGATGCAATCGAGATGGATGAAGATTCGGAAAGTGCGGGCATCCGGTTAACTTCCGTCGATAAGGCGTCAAAGAATATTCAAATCACGTTGAAAATTACAGAGGACGAAAATTGATAGCGTAACGCGGGTAAGGCGAATAGAAAGTACAGGATGTAGTAAGTTTCGTCCTCACTTCCCAACCCCGCTTGGTTGGGCAAGCGCACTTTTGTTATGTTTATTCATCATGATTTTAAAAGTACGATGGTGCGTTTGCGATGATTTATGCTCTTTAAAGTCATAAACAGCTTTACTGTTTGGAAGATAGTACCGTAGTGGTTGGAAGAAACGTTCTATTTTTTCTTGAAAGATAGCTCGTCGGCAGAACATCAAATTTCAGAACGGACAAATTTCATTTATAGGTTCGAGGATGAATTGCGATAAAACAAAGGCAGAAGTAGACTCGTCTTGCAACCGTTATGAACTGCGGTTATTCAGTCTAATTAGTACAAATAGGCCCAGGTATGCAGGTATGCATATAGTCTTCAAATATGCAGCACTTAAACAGCACAAATAAGCAATAGCTTATTCTGTTGATAATACTTTTTCCTTTGTGCGAGAACAATTTCCCACTCATTCGAATTAACTCCATGCATCACGCAATAATCGGTGCATTTTCAAGTCAGCGTAACAATCCAGTAATAAAAATGTATGGCCATAACAAATGGCATGTGGAAGTTTGATTTTAATGCAAATTTAATATCCTTTGCGTGGAAGTGGCATCCTCTCGCAAGGAGTGACTATCTGCGCCTTTGGTGATAAAATAAACCCAATTATAGACCCGTAATACAGCGGGAATGACCGCCAAGGTTACATAGAAGGTAAAAAAAGAACAACATAGTTTGTATTTGAGCGCGTCGTGAATATAAACAAAGCTTTTTCGTTACAAAAAAAAGTCCGCAAACGCGCTCATTCTATCATCTCAAATCGTGTGTATTTTCGTACACAAATTTCGTTCATCCGACTGACCGCTTGTCATGATTTTTTTTTGTGTAGCGTTGTACTTCCTAAGCTAGCAACTACGGGGCATAAGAAATGATACACGAAGGAGAGGAGAATCATTTCACCCTGGTCGTTATCGGAAGACGGGCACACACACTCACAGCTGTGCGCGCGTCGTAAACGTACTAGAATAAGAAACATTGCGTAGCCTGTAATAAATCAGTTTTCATACCTCCCACATCCGCGTGGCGTGTCCTGCCTGTGTGTCGTTTTTCCGAAAGGACAAACGAAATGAAACGCACCGTTTACTCGTATTAGTGTGTAGGTTTTATTATCTACTTTGTCTTACGCGAAAATTTACAAACTTTAAAAGCATACTTTACTTTTGTTTTGTATCCGTAATTTCGTGTTGCTTCATCCGTTCCGTTCGCTTGCGTTGGTTAAAGTTATTAATCTATTTAATGTATCTGCTCCAATTGTTTCCGTTTCCGATTGCTCGCGCGGCCGCCAGTCGAACGGAAGCCAGTTCCTGTTGATCTCCATTACCGTCTAGTCTTACTAGCATTATCTCTATGGTGTTTCTTCGTGTATTGCGCTACGTAACTTTTGCACCGCGATCCTACAGTGCCCGGTTGGGAATTAGGAAATAATGTATCTATGCTTGATCCTGTCCTGTCCCTCAGTGGTGATGTAATGTAACAGATATAGTTCTTTAGCTATTCCACTTCGGATTGCATTCGAATCCGAATTCGAGCCTTCGGAAATTGTTATCGTTATTGTCAAACAAAGAAAAAGAAGAAGAAGAAGAAGAAAACCAGCGTAAAGACGTACATTTTACATGGCAATTGGTCAGTCTTCGGCTGGTCGGTCAGGGGAGGAAGGGAGAATTAAAAAAAAAACACGCTTATCTTCGAATGAAGCCGACCACTAGGAAGGTTTCGAGCGAACGGTTCGCTCCTCCGCATCTACGCTAAACTCGTCCTTTCGGTCCAACTAATGTAGGAATTGAAATCTTTCGTTCGCAATATTTGTTCGGGTTTCTGTGCATGTGTGTGTGTGTGTTTTTTTCTTCGTTCCGTTCCTCACTTCCGATGCGTTTCTGATGGTTTTGTTTGTTTTTTTCCGTTTTAGTTTAGAAGAATGAATTCCACACGAGCTGAGAGTGGGCATTGAGAAACGGTACCGAAACCAATCGTATGTACGTTTTTCCTTTTTCGGGTTATTTACAAATATGTGTGTGTGTGTGTGTTTTTTTTTGCGTGTGGTTTCGGCATTCAATTACGCCCGGCAATTGGTTTCCGCTTCCCTGCCGCAGGCACAGCAGCGACACCGAGTGTTCGATGCGGTGCGGCCGGGTTTACATGTTGCTCGGTGGGCCACGGGGCCGGTGTCCGTGCAGCCCGGAATGCCGCGAGCCCGGCCGGCTGTGCACGATCGCGTAATGGTCCGAGTCGATGGGCAGCGATCGGTTGGAGTGGATCGTGCTGCCACCGCTCGTGTAGCCCTTGTTGTGGCCCCCTTCGCGTCCACCGTGCAGCGAGTAACGCGATCCGTACTGTGACCCGTGCCAGCTTCGGTACGGATCGTACTCTTCGATGATCGACGGTTCCTTCTCGATGATCTGTGGATGGGTTGGGAACGAGATGGTTTTTTTTGTATTATTGAAAATAAAAAAAAATCTAAACGTGTCTCGCTATCGATCGGCTCACCTCAGTCTGAGCGCAACTGCAGCTCATGGCCGTGCAGAGGAAGATGTTCATCAGTAGCATGATCAGGAAGAGCACGCCGAGCGCGATCGTCAACCATAGGAGCCAATGCGGACGAATGCCCGTGTCGTCGCAGATCGGTGAAATCACTGTACGGAAGCAAGCGGACGGCAGGGATTAAAACCGGAACGGACCGGAACGAACCTCCCAATTCAAAGCACCCCCAGTACGCGCATCTTACCCGGTGCGAAGGCAGGATCGATCACGAAAACGGTGGTCGCCGCCAGCAGCATCCCGTCATCGACCTGGCCCAGGGCACGGGCCGTCTTGACGAACGCGTTCGCATCGCCGGTACATATCGACTCGTCCAGCTCCGGGCAGCGGCCGTTGCACTGCACCACATCGCACTGGAAGTGTACCTCGGATCCTTCGGAAAACTTAAACATCGACATGATCTGCGCGGTTGCGCTCGTACCGTCCGCGCTCGGCCGGAACCGTGTCATCGTGTCGTTTTTCAGCGGGCAGCTATGGATGAAGCAGGGGGGAAGTGTTTCCCCGGGCGGGGAGGAGGATTTGATAAGCAAGCCTTTTCCTAAGTCAACCGAGCCTTACCCTCGTTCGTCGATCAGCGCCACGGACATGTTTTTCTTGTTGAACGCGAAGCAGTTCTTCACGCGGATACCGTACGTGCCGTTCGGGTTCGTCACTTCCGCCTTGATCGTGTACTCCCGGTTGTAGACCGTCTCCCGGACGCGTCGGCCCGTGCTGTCGAGGAACTTCAACGCGACCGCACCACTGTCGTCCCTGCGCGAGGAGTTGGATGGTTAGAAAACTATGTAATATTGGAATTTTTGTGGAGGAATTTGTTGTGAAGGTGCGTGTGCGGCTCCGTGAGGAGACATTCCACGCGATCGCCGCCCATTTCGATAGTGTCTTTATTGATGAAGACATTAGCGGACGCTTCCTGCGCCTCCTTCGCAGTACGATCGCGTTGCGATAAATCGTACCCGGTACTGAAAGCACACCGAGCGCTACTCAAAAAGGATAGCACATCATGAGCGTATGACCGACCGGGTGTGCGGGGGTTGCCTTCACAGCTTGCGCTGCAATGAACCATGAAGGCCACTGTCGCTGGGGACGTACGCTCGCTCGCGCGTTCCGACATGCCCCATGTCGTCGTGCAGAGCGGACCATAAATTTAACACCCACTAAAACGGTCGCAACGCACTCGCACTCTTTCGCACTTCCAGCGACGACGTCCGGACGTGACAGGGTTCGATCTCATTAGCACTAATCGCAACCCGGGTGGCGTAATATCGCCAACGTTTCCCATTCCCGTCCGCGTCGGGAGGGTGGTTCTTACCTCGCGAATCCTGTTTTGCCGCATGTGATAACGTAGAATTTGTCGTCCGCCAGCTCCAGGGTTTTGTGCACACGGACCGCCAGCTGTACGGAGCGTTCTTCGGTGCGCTGAAAGAATTGGAAAAAAAATAATAACACGGAGATCATTTTCGAGCGTTAGCGAAGCTCGTTAAAATGTGTAATAGCAAGTTGTACGAACCCTTCGGCTGTGACAGCTTTATGAGCTGCTGGTATCGACCATACGTGCGTATGTGCGCGACAGAGTCTTTTTGCCCGAGCGGCTCGGATGTGTTATTAATGAGTTTGTTAATATAGGAAGCGGCTTGGTGGGAGTTTTGTTCGGAGTTTTTTTGTTCGCTTCTCCAGCGGGTTGTAGCGGTTGTAAGGTGCAAAGAAATAGTAGAAGCGAGAGAGCAGACTGCATTTGCGCGCAGAAAACACCCTCAATAGGGAGGCGGGTTGAAGGGTTACATGGTCGAATCAAAAGACTTTAACGAAAGCGACGAACCCTGCGGTTTGTTGCAGTCGATGTTTGCTGTGGTTATTCGATATTTAGCCTTAAAATTCTTATAATTTCACATTTTGGTTTGAGCTGCAGACAAACTTTCCATTTTATTCTAATTATTTGCAGATGCATAAGAAGCGTAAAAGAAATATTCACAAATTGTTCAAAATCAGTACGAAATTGTATTTTTGTAGCTAAAATCAAGCGCTGATCGAATTTCAACCAATTTAATTTTTGTAGGTCGCTCTCAATTCTAACTTCTAAAATACTGTGACCTAAGCGGGAGATTCCCCTGCTCGTGATTGTTCTTGTCAATTTTAATTTAATTCCGAATTCTGTTTCGTTTTAAACAATAAAACGTGAACGTTCTCTAATTGAAGTCGAACGAAAAAAAAAAAACTGCAGGAGTATTTAAAAAAAGCCCAAGCAAACCTCATAACATACATTACCGGCTATCGCCCTAATTTTTATTCCAAGATTGAAGCAACCTTTCCGCACCCAGAAACGGACACAATGTAAAAAATTTGGTACACACTTGCTGGCATCTCAAGTGCCATCGAACCGAACCGGCGCTCGATGAGTAGAGCGATCGTACGAAAAAACGGTGTTTTTACTTTCCCAGTGCTCCCGCGCGCCCAAAATCAGCTGCGGCCCAACCTCCGAAACGTTGTCGACATGCCTGTGACCTGGAAATTTGCAACTGTACCCAGCCCAGCTCCGTTCGATTGGGGGATGAAAAGCGATGATGCCGGGCGTGCGTGTACCATTTCCGAGCCGGTGCTCGGTAGGAGCCTCGGAATTTCAAGTGGACGGAAATTTGGAACGCCTTTAGATCCGTGCCATCGAGGGCGGTGGAAGGTGGTGGCGTAAAATTAAAAAAGAAAAAAAAACCGTGCTACCCGGTCACACTCACACGTGCAGTGAAGTGTCACGAAGGAAGTCGATAATTGGACCCCGCCGGTCATTGCTGAACAAGACGTCGTTTTGACGAAAAAAAAGAGGTGCTACAATATACGCTCATCATCTTCACCTCGCCGGGGGCCCTCCGTTGGCGGGTGGTTATTAGTCTGAAATTCGATGTTCAATGTGTGTATTTTTCATGCAGAGAAGAAAACCTACCCCCCCCGCCCCCTGCCCCCAGGCCGGGGTGGGGATTCATCGATCGCACGCCACATCTCGTGTTGTTCGATTGAATCTTCGATTAAAAGCGCAGCACCGGTGCGGTGACCTTGCATCGGCACACCGATTTGCAAGGGTAAACGTGAGCGCGAGTTATGATCGGGCGCATTGTTGTGTGCACACGATCGGACACGTTGCGTCAACGGTCGCGTGGTAAGGTGGTTCTTTGACCTTCGACAGTAACCTTCATTGTTGTGTGTGGCTAGTATAAAATTAAAAAAAAAAAACAATAATAAAACGACGCACCCACCGGGCATTCGCTGCTTTTGGTGCGCTGATAGCAACGTCAAACTGATCGGGGAATGGAATGCACACAATAAGCAGCCCAGTCTACGTTGTTTGTTCTTTGTCTTTCGTATCGCTACTCCTACACACAATCGGCTACGGCTTGGTAGGGGCACATTGATCCCGGGCCCCGGTCTGTTAAAAGCATTTTCTGATCTAGCCCCAAGCCCTGCCGAAACGTGGAAACGTCTGCATCTTGCATATCGTGCGTAGACATTCCATTCGACTCCGATCGACAAACGATCGTCCGTTCGACCATCAACAGTCGTTTACGACGCCACTTGAGACTCCCGGACTGACATCTGACATCAGCACAACCGAACGCTCGTTTCATCGATTCACAGTCAAACAAACAGACGCGAAAGCGAAAGTGAAAAATCATCTCGTCGAATTATTACGTACCGCGGCTGCCCCACAACCGAGGCAAACCCAATCGATGATGATTGATTTTGCAACAGCGCTCGAGCGGCTCGGTTGGAGTGAAGTTTACGCACGCAGAGCAATGGGCAGTTTCCGTTTGGAACAGTTTTCCGTTTTTTATTTTGATCTTGAAACGAATGAAACGTGACGCGACGCAGGACGTAGTTGAAATGATCGATTGGATCGTTCACAACCCAACGCGCGCTTTGGCCCTTGAAGGGTGGAGAGGCAACGAGCGTAACTTTCTCTAGGGATCGATTTACAGTGT
>JXXA01009990.1:0-18584 GCA_000956255.1 Anopheles punctulatus | reverse complement strand
ATCGTGCCGGTCACTCACTGACGTGATGTATGATGCCTCAAACATTGAAAAATCGAATCGTAATAAAATGCAAAGCACCGCTAGTACTATACGTTGTTTTTTCTGTCAACTCGTTATTGTCGTCATTGTTCGTCCTTCATTCGTGACCTGGTTAACTTGCGATGCAGCACCGTGTCCCTTTCTGCTGTGTTAGTGGTTTGCAAGCGAATCATTCCCATTTCTAAAATGTGTTTCGGTACGATTCAAATAATGAGTATCTTCACAGTTGTTTCGAGTGAAGATTTTCCGATTACAAATTTCAACAATAGGGTCTGTGATGCAAAAAACAATACTACAAATATATAACGCGCCACGATTAAATGAATCGTAAGCTTTCTGTGTGTTATTTTGTTTAGCTTTTCTTGACACCTTCCGCAAAGAGAACATAATTTCGACTCGATTCTGGCGAGTAGAAAAAATCTGCCCAGCCACCCTCAAGAAGCTGTCGACAGCTTCACACACACATACACAGACACATACGCACACATAGATATGGACATACATATTTGGGTTTGTTAACATATATTTTCCTATGCAAGCCATATGTACACGGAGTAGTAATGCATTCAAGTGCTGGTTAGTTATATGTAAGTAGAAGTAAAATGTGTCAGTTTCCGGTAAAATACAAAGACAATCAACGGAATTTCAATTAAAACGGAAGAACGTAGCGGATGACAGAGGATATACGTATTGATTATACGCTTAAATTACTTCTTTGGGGTGTTTATAAGTTAGAATTCACAAGGAGTCGCACGGGTCATTCGTGCCGCTGGCGTATGTGATGTCGAGACGCAGGAATAACTTAACTCTCTTTCGAAGGTAAGAGCTAGTAAACCTTGAGGTATATATATATATATGGGAGAGTAAATACCGTCATGATATATCCGATACAACCATCATACCATCGGTGAAGTATTTCAATCGATATGGCTTGCGTGATGTCCTGCTAGTTTAGGCCAACGTTTGCGTGCTCTGACATAATCAATCCCCTTAAATTAGGTACGAGACCAGCGTCATGGTGCGTCGAACGTTTGAATTTTCTGCTGATTGTTACACAATTCCATTAAAACCGCTCTGTGCAAACAATTCAATTATTAAAGCATTCCTATGTGACCTAGCTACCGTTTTACAACAAACATGAAGCATTTTACAACATCACATTTCATTCCATCGAATGCGGTATGGCCAGTATTTGCCATTTGCCAGTGATAACCTCTACGGCAAGCACGACGGTTTATAGCATCCCAAAAGTAGTGGAAGGATAAATATCGGTGTAGTAGCGGTAGTAGTAATAGTAGCAATAGTCAACGTGCAGACGACAATAAACACAAGCCGCCATGAGGTCTGAAAAATGTCAGCAATTGACGTTTGCACCAGTAACGGGTGCTGACGACTAGGCACCACACATCAGCACCTCCTATTCTTTGGATTCATCCGGTTTCGTTACCATAAAGCACCGTCGATTGAAGTGTTTGCACATCTGTTGCACCTGTGGAAATGCACAGTATGAGATGGTTGAAGTTAGTTTGAGTTAAATAGAATAAATAATATCAGTTGAACACAACTGATGATATGGGATTGTGAACATTGCCGTATAATTATATAAACAGCATAAGCATTTACGTACACACAAGATTTACATGGGTTATACGGTAAATTATGGTTATGGTAGTATTTCAGTATTTTTTTCAAAGATTGTAAAAGAAAACATCATGATAAGTTGTAACTATCATCAATGATAAAAAAACAATGCCGCTCAATTTATAATTTCAAATGATACTTACCACTCCGGTGCCGTAGTGCCAGTGAGCGAGCGATGAACCGATCACCAGCAAATAAAGTATCGGCCTTTCTAGTAGTGGCATGGTGAGGCTCATCAGAATCGCTCCGCAAAGCACTCCCGTCATCGAGTTAAATGTTTCTGCGGTTGTGTTAGACATTTGCGAAACTATTAAACGGCACTGAAAATTTAAAAAATGGGTCGTTTTAAGCACTAAAAGCATTTCAATAAAGTCAACATTACTGTCACTTACGCTAATGTTACTGAAAATCGTTCCCGTCATGATGTACACGGCCCTTGGATCACGATTCATGATATCGTTCGGCGACACGAACACCCACAGCAAACATACAAACATGAAGGTGCCATATGTGAAGAGTGGTCGCATCGCTTCCTTCGCGGTGCGCATCTTGCCGGTTCGATCTTTATATGATCGGTACATGTTGTAAATCACCATCGGCAGGTTCGACATGGCGCTTACGTGCAGACAGAGTTCCATCAGCTGCCCGGCCGATAGACCCCACGGAAGGGAAACCTTCCACAGCTGATACCCAAACTGCCATGTCGCGAGGTACATCAGCACTGAGCCCTGTAATGACGAGACTGTTAGGCTTGAATCTATATGATAGTAAATGTTCATGTGACACTTACCCACATGCCCAGATCGTAACCCCATGGTAGGTACAGCACTCCCGTATTGTATTTCTCCCAGTGTGAAAGATAAAAATTGAAAAATATCGTCCACATGATGTAGTACATGCGAATCGGTGGCACCGACGTCGGGCCACGTCCGAATATACTGTACAAACAGGCAGGGATGAAGAAGGCCGAGTACGAATCAAGCCCGTGATCGAACAGTTCTCCCAACGGACCGGACAGCTTAATACGCCGCGCCTGCTTCCCATCGATACCGTCCAGCGTGTAAGCGAGGAAAATGTTAACCGCAGCTAGTGCCCAGAACCAATTTGGCACCGGGGTTGTATCCTCTAGCTCAGTGCTTGCCCAGAAACCCCAATCGTACCAAGACAACATCACGAAGTTGGCCACTGTGAACAGGAAGCCGGCGAAAGTCATCACATTCGGTGCAATCCATTTCGGGAAATACTGCAATAGAGTACAGGGAAATGTTTTTCGTCTGTAACTGTAGTTTTGTTTGGCTGCATAGCCACTAACGAAACGCAACAATAACCGAGTTCGTACATCTTATCAGCTCCTGAGTATGATGCAATCGGAGCGCTGGGTTTTTTTGATACAGTACCGAAATTGACATTTTCGGCAAGTGATGTCTTTAGTGTTGTCTATCGGTATGAAGGAACCCGATAAGCCCCGCCATACCGGACACAACTTGTAATCAGCGATAAAAAAGATTTGTATGTTCTTTTTTCGGTACATCCTATCGTTTCATCCGTTAGCCAAACTCGCTGGCTTATTATTGGCTGATTTTTTAACTTACCTCTACGAGCCAATTCCAAAAAGGATGCATAACATAAATACTGAGCGGTGATGTGTCCTTAGCATTGTACTGAAATGGAATACAAGAATATATAATTAGCATTCAGAACATTCGGAAATATTATAACCCTCAATAATATTGCTAGATTATTATGATAGGAAAAACTCTTTTTCTTTCCGATTTAGAAACATACTTGATCAAAATAATCATCTAAAGACATTCATTTCTGTTTTAGGCACAGAACCTAGCTATGTAACTAGAATAATGGAATAAAAATAGATTTTTAGAAAACAGAAATACTTTCTATTCAAAGGACAGTATTTGGTCGATATCGTATGGTACAAGGGATATGGTGACGTACGTTCCTTTCATATAATGCCCGTGACCAGCTGAGCATACAGTGACACGTTTATGACGAGCTCGTGATGGGCAACTTTCCAGGACGAAGCGGATCTCGCATCCTTCGGGAACCTATTGGCTTATGTAACTTGATTTCTGCACGTATCCTTACCTTATAATTATCGAACCCGGCGAGGTGTTCCTTAGTCAAATAAGCGTCGCCCATGTCGCCACTACGTTCGCCACCACAGCAAAGGGGTTAATTAGGAAATCGTGTTTGTTAATCGGCAGCCCGCCGTCGCCGTTCCGTCGATGAGGAGATGGAAACACCTTTATTCACTGCGGTTCGGATGCCGTGTTGCTACGAAAACTTTGGAGAACCAGTTTAAACTACTAGTTTGCAGCTGGAAACAAACACATCGGTGTACCGCACAAAACCGTCGTCGTCACTGGAATGCGTATGTAGCCCGCGAGGTGTAGAATAATCGCTGCTCTACCGCGAGGCCCGCCCCGCTCCTGCTGATATTTGCCGGCTGAGAAAACGCCGATATACGCACGCTGATCGATGAGATACGCATGCACACACTCTTACGGTTCAACGTTGCACACATCCGCCGAACCAGCCGCCGTTGCGCTTTTTCGGATGGAATTTCCTACGAGCGTATGGCCGCTGGACGGGAACGGGAACAAAACACGCGGCCAAGGGTACGAGCGCCCGCGATAACCACAGAGCATGTAAATTGTTCGATTTTTCTTACTCCGAGTTTTTGTTTGCCCGCGTTGTTTTCCTATGCACACTTTGCTTCTTCTTTGATGCAAAAAAATTGCTTTGACAAGTTTGTCCGGTGTGCATACTGGTCTGGTGTACGAGTTTGCGTGTCGTGTCTGCATTTATTTTCAATAGACTGTGCTTCATCAATTATGTTAGATTCTTTAAAATTATTTGCAGTTTATTTCTATTGGTGAAATTGGCATTCTTTCTTCGAATAACTACCTATTTCAATTTTTAAATTGGACGAATTACAATCAAATTTGCCATTCAAACTTGCGCTTCGGATATGACGTGACCTGTAAGCTTTGCAGTTTTGGATGCTTTGACAGCAGACGTCAAATTGTCAAAAACACAGCGCAAAAGAAATGCGGTTTTGTTGTGGTTTTCTACACGAAATTTAGTGAATTTATCAGATAAAATTTAATATAAAATGGTCAAGGCACAGGTCGTATCTTCTCCTGTGATGAAACCGGAGAAGGAGGGCTTAAAGTCTCATGTGAAGCTATTCCGCAAGTATACAAAACAACCGGCTAACTACTTGAAGTACGTAAACAAACCCACGCGGGATGTCCTTTTCTTGTACATGCACTAAATATCATTTCTTATGTAGGATACAGAAACCGGTAGCAAAAAAACTGAAGTTGCTTGTGAAAAATATCTACGATCATGCCACTAAAAATCCGATGGCAGCAAATAATGAGCCTGTCCCATATCTTGATGAACTCGTTACTGAGGATATGGATGATGAGCAAATCTGGCAACAGTTGGAGCTGAAAAACGACCATTTTATAGATAAAGATTTGAAGAATTTTCTGGAGGTTGTATCTAAAAACGAAAAGCGTTTGCAGTTAGAGTTCAGTACACAAACCTTCACCGAAGATGGATCCGACGAAGACGAATGCTCCGATGCCGGGGATATGCAGGAATCCGGCGATGAGAACGATCACAATGGAGAAGAAATGGAATCGGGCGAGGAAAATGGTGTGGAATCGGATGAAGAACGAACGAAAAAAGCAAAAAAACAGAAGAAAAACGGGAAATCAAAATCGAAAGAGAAGAAATCAATCGTAGACGACCGTTTCTTCAAGTTGGACGATATGGCAAGATTTTTGGACGAAGAAGACGAACGTGAGCGAAGAAAGCAGAATGGGCTGGGAGAAAAAAATCCCCTGATCGATATAGATTATTTCGATGAAAATCTCGGTGATGTATGTACTGGTGCACTGTTGGTAACGTTTGAAAATGGTTACAATATTGTTGTTGAATTATTTGTTGCAGGACGATGATGATGCAGCTGAAATGAAATATTCTGATTTCTTCGACGACGACGATGATGACGAAGACGATGAAGATGATAGTGATGCAGAGCAAGCAGAAGAAGAAGAAGAAACCGAAAAAGATGTCGACGACAGAGAAGACGATATCGACGAGAATGAGCAAGATGAAGAGGAGCCTCCTGTTGACGATGCGGAACTTTCCGACGAAGCAGAGGTCGAACGTAACCGGAAGCTACGTTACGAAATCTACAAAGGCTATGGAGCGCTGGAAGACCTTGGAACAGTTCGAGAACTTCCTGCCAAGAATACGGTCATCGATCAACCGGATTCGAGCGACAGTGAAGAAGACGTGGAAGGAAAAAGTAATGGTCCGAAATCTTCGCACGAGCAGCGTCAGGAAAAGTTGAAGGAAAAGATATCGAACATGGAAGCGCGACTTCTGAAGGATAAACCATGGCAACTGAAGGGAGAAATTACGGGTGAAACACGTCCCATGAATTCGCTGCTCGAAGAAGTGTTAGAGTACGAGCATACGACTCGCCCGGCACCGGTAGTAAGCGAAGAGACGACGATGCGTCTTGAGGACATCATAAAACAGCGCATCCGGAACAAGGCGTTCGATGATGTGGAACGAAAGGTGCGTCCGCCCGACAATCCACGCGAGTATCGTAAGCAGCTCGTTCTGGATGGCGAAAAGAGCAAGCAATCGTTAGCACAGGTATACGAGCAGGATTATCTGAAGCAACTTGAGAAAGCAAACCCGGACGCCGATGGTATGTAACGGTACAAACGAGCGTTCTGTGGGAATATATTTTAATACTCCTGTATCTCATTTCAGTTCAAGCAGGCGAAGAGGAGGAACCGAAAGAACATAAAGAAATCCGGTTAATGATGAAAACTGTTCTCGCCCAGCTGGATGCATTATCAAACTTCCATTACACACCACGTCCGGCGGCGCCGGAGCTAAAGATCCTTACAAACACACCGGCCATCAGCATGGAGGAAGTTGCACCTGTTGCAACAAGCGATGCGACCCTACTCGCTCCCGAAGAAGTGCACAGGCGTCCGAAAGGCGACGTCATGTCGAAAGAGGAACGCACCAAAACGGACCAGAACCGCGAACGCCGGCTGAAGAAGCGCTTCCAGCAAAACAAGTTCAAACGAGAAGCGGAACGCGAAAAAAAGCAGATGGAAAAGGCGGCAGCCGGCGACAACAAGTCGATACAGAACCGAGCCCTCCAAGCATCGCTGCTCAAGAAGGTGACGAAGGCGAAGAACGTGCAACAGATGGTCGAGACATCGGCCGGTCCGGCCAAGTCTTCCAGCGCATTCTTCTCGCAGCTGCAGGATGAGGTGCGGGCTCAGACGAAGAGTAAAGCTGATGGAACATCCAACAAAAAGAAGAAGAAAACCACGGAAAACCTTATCGCGAGCAGTTTTAAGCTGTAAGTGAACCAGCTTAAATTAAAATAAAACAATTTTCACTTTTAGCAATAGCTTATTGCATTTCATTACGTATCACTCTGTGAATATTATTTTTATGCGATGTAGTGTCTATCTCTGGAAACGATTTTAAATGTCCGCCTTCATTTGCGTGTCGCTGAGGACGATCTTCTCGCCCGGTTTGAATGCTGGCATACCAAGGTAAGGGCAAGTGGCACAACGGAATGCATCTCCCAGATAGCACTGAAAAGAAGTCGCTTGAAAAGAACCATTTATGCACTACATATTATCAAACTTACGCTTCCGCAGGAAGATTTTTGTGTCGTATCGGGTAGGGCTTTTCCCTTTGCTTCCGCGTCCAGTTCTTCTGCAAGACCACAAGAACAGTCCTTGCAAGCCTTCCTTTTACCAGTCGTTCCGCACACTGCAAGAAATGCGGTTCGTAGTTAGCGTTAGTGTTAGCGTCTAAAAAATCCAACTATAGATGATATTGTTACCCTACCTCTTAATGACTCTGCTGTTGGCTTTGCTTTATCTTCCTCGCCCAACAGCTCGTCATCATCAATGCGTTCCTCTTCATCATTGTCATCCAACTTCCATACAGCTGCAACCTTTGATTTGCTCGCGAAAGACAGTTTCGATCCGGAACCGATTTCATAACCCGGTTTGTCGGCAACATATACTGCAAAAGAAATATGGGAGATAGACATGAAGAGATGCACGTACAATACCACATGGTTGCAATGATGACGGCGCGCTAAAACCATTGGTTATCGTTATACCATTATTGTCCGATGCCACAATGTTGATAAATCCCGCCAGCAGCAGATTAGACCGTGCCAATTCCACGCTCTGGGTTGTGTCATCCTTGAACACGGCCTTTCCTTTCGGCTTTAACAGTTTCACCAGCAAAGTAACAAGTGCCGAATTTCCGGTAGAAACGTTTGCCAGAATCACATCGAACTGAGAATTTCCGTACTCGGCTGAAGATGCGAATAGAAATGATTGTTTACAATTCATCGTGGATGAGTAATATTCCAGAACATACCGAGTTGAAGACGCTCCACATTTTCCACGTTAACCTGCACATTCGGGATGGATTTGATTTCGTTCACTTCTTTTTCGATTTCAGGCCCGACTGCACCACCCCAAAGGTACAGAACGTGATTATTTTCTTGCACAAAATTCATTTTTCCAGAAGCTCTCTGTGGAGGCAATTTCAAGATTAGCAATTTCTGGATTGTTTTGTTCCGTTATTGTTGACAGTCAGTTTGACAGTTGGTCGACCTGCGTCAACTACCCAGTCTACAAACGTCACATGAAAGGACGACTTTTTTGACTTTTTTCCCAAACTTTGCAGATTGGGCACTCGTTTGACAACTATTCATCGTTTTTCTTTGCTTTTGCTCTTTCGATCAATATATCAAAACAGTGGACCACGATGGGATTTTTGGGTGCGTAAAAATACCCTCGATCCGCCGTTTTCGTTGCTGCAAGCAGAAGAAAATGCTCGCAGTGTTTTCCAGCAAAGTGTGTAATGCATAAATTCCTTGCAAACGGGCGGCTATGGTGCGACCTCGTCCGCCAAACCGGATCGTCGGGCTGTCGTCCTCCGGTCGCTTTCTGCACGCGGTTGGTAAGTAGTTGGTCGGTGTTGTTTTGATTGTGTAATCAATCAATGCACTTTTCGTGACGAAGATCATTACCTTGAAACACCCAGAGTGGTCTATTCTTGGCATCTAAACAGTTTTTTTGTTCCCATATCTTCTTCCGTAGAACCTCCCTGGGAAACCATCGTCTGCAGTGCCTTTGGGCACGATTAGTATCAGCAGAAAGCAGCATAGCGGCAGTAATGACGTTGATAGTGCGGCGAAAGTGCCTGTGGTACATCGACCGGTGGCCGTGCCATTGGCCGTCCCATTGTCCGTCGTACCGCCGGTAGTGAATGCGAAAGCTTTAGTTGATGAACTTAGTAAATCGGTCGGACTACCTGCAGGCACCGACACGTTAAGACCGAAGAATGTTCTGAAGGAACCTGTGGTCGCATCGGTGACGTCACTTCCCGGCTTAAGCCGGTTAATCTATCACTATATGATGTTATCAAAGATCCGTCTAACGTGTAAGTATACCCAAAGCAAACGTTTGCTTTATTATTCATCAACAATTTCATATTGCGCATCTTTTTACAGCTTTGGTGGTTATGACGGCGATGGCTGGTTATGCGATGGCACCAGGTTCCTTTGAGTTGGGAACGTTTTTGCTTTGCTCCGCCGGTACAACACTCGTCTCCGGTGCTGCCAATTCGATCAATCAGGTTATTGAAACCTCCTTCGATGCACAAATGCCTCGCACTCGCAATCGTGTGCTCGTTAAAGGATACTTATCGTAAGTTGAAAATTGAGTTTCGCATTGAAACATCCTACTATAACTGTTTATCCCTCTCCGTTATAGACGATTGCATGCCGTCGGTTTCGCCCTCGGTGCTAGCACAGTTGGATTGAGCATGCTTTACTTCGGTGTGAACGAGATGACGGCCGCTTTGGGTGCTGCTAATCTTATTCTATATACCAGCATCTACACACCGATGAAACGATACAGTATTTTGAACACCTGGGTCGGCTCGATCGTCGGTGCTATTCCTCCGCTGATGGGATGGGCTGCCTGCACTGGTGGTGACATTGGTGCCGGTGCGTGGATCCTAGCCGGTCTGCTGTACTGTTGGCAGTTTCCCCATTTCAACGCTCTGTCGTGGAACATCCGGCCAGAATACTTAAAAGCTGGCTACAAAATGATGGCTAACTCGCATCCAGCCCTCTGCACGCGCGTATCGCTTCGCCATACCGGTTTCATTGCCGGCCTATCGCTCCTCGCTCCGGTGCTCGATGTGACGAATGCTTGGTTCGCACTAGAAACGCTACCGCTAAATGCGTATTTCGCCTACCTGGCCTGGGACTTCCATCAGAAGGCGGACAGTAAAAGCTCGCGCAAATTATTCCGGTTCTCGTTGCTCCACTTGCCACTGCTAATGGGACTATTTCTGCTGAACAAAAAGAATTGGTTGTTCCGGGAGGATGAAAAGGGTGATGCCGCGGCGCAGTCAGGAATGGTTGTTGGTGATGTAGAAGCAAAGGATGAATACCTTGTACCAAATATTGTGGCAGACGTTTCTACACCAACGCCGGGAAGCATCAAGGCGATCGAAGATAGCCTGCTATCCAACGCAATGGCCACCGTTTTGCCGACGGCGAGCAAGCAAAAGCTATGAAGTGTTGTATCATTGCAATGGATGTAATTGTACAAAACTATAGATTAACGAAGTGATATAGAGTCAATGATTAATAAATGCCTGTGGCAGCGGAAAAAGTCGTCTAACTACATAATTTACTAGTATGCTATAGTTGATTGGAAACCCATTTTTAAAAGGATCCCACTGTCATCCACGCGATTTTTCAAACCATGCTGCAATGCTTACACCAACACCAACAAACATTCGCGCCGCTAAAACGTCAAAGCAAACGCCATTGACAGCAGCAAAATAGAAGCGTAGTGCGTGTGTTTCTTCCCACAACAAGTTTTAAATAAAGTTTAGCATTAATTATAGCGTCTAGAAGCAATATTTCCGTGGCATACGTGCCACGCGCTATACTAGTACTACTAGTAGTAGTAGGAAATCACAAACTAGCGTTCTAAAAGTGTTTCGTAGAAAAGAAAAACTATCACAGGAGTGAACCAATAATCTCTTAACCATGGCTGATCCGCTGAGTTTGCTGCGTCAATACAACATCAACAAGAAAGAAATCATCGAACGAGATGGGCAGATTATATTCGGTGAATTTAGTTGGCCGAAGAACGTGAAAACTAACTACCTAAAATATGGGTAAGTATGCCGGTCGTGGCAGGAAGTCTTTCCTCTCTCCTCCTCGCTGCATTATACAGATTTGCATTTGTTTACATAGTTCCGGAAAGAAGGGGGCCCCGAAAGAGTACTATACGCTCGAGTGTTTGCTGTACATACTCAAAAATGTGGGCCTGCAGCACTCGGTGTACGTGCGACAGGCGGCCGCCGAAGACATTCCGGCCGTCAATCGGCCGGATCGTAAAGAGCTGTTGCAGTATCTTAACGGCGAGACCAACACATGTGCCAGTATCGACAAGAGCGCCCCGTTGGAAATTCCGACGCAGATTAAACGCCCGGCAGAGTCGGATGGACTGGACAGTTTGGCGAAGAAGGCTCGCTACGAGGACACACAGGTACAGAAAGTGAAGGAGCAACTAGCCGCCAGGTTGGATGTTAACAAAAAGGAAGCGTCCGTAAACATAGATAATATCAAGTAAGTGTACGACTGCTTCGATGCCCCATGCCCTTGAATCATGTTGTTGCTCATTTACATCGCGCAGGTCCCTCTCGGAAACGATGTCGGTGGAAAAGATTGCCGCCATCAAGGCAAAGCGTTTGGCGAACAAGAAGGTCACGATAAAACGCACCGACAACGACGACGCGATGGGTGTGGGACCGGATTTACGTGTCATTCTTGACTTCGATGTCGACTCCACAAAGGATATTGTTAGCCGCGAGCGGCAGTGGCGTACGCGGACGACCATCCTGCAGAGTAATGGTAAAATATTTGCCAAAAACATTTTTGCCATCCTGCAGAGTATCAAGAACCGCGAGGAGGGCCGCGGCCGTCCACAAGCACAACCGGTGAAGCTTCCCGAGCCACCCCGCGTTACACGTCCGCAACCACAACCCACACAGTACAATCGTTACGATCAGGAACGATTCAACCGACAAAAGGAGGAAACGGAAGGCTTCAAAATCGACACGATGGGTACGTACCACGGTATGTCGTTGAAGTTGGTGACGCAGGGTTCGGCCGGTGGTCAAAATAAAGCCGCCCAGCAGCAATCGAACGCCCTGAACAACAATAACAGCAACAGCAACAACAACTTGTCGGCCGCGAACATGCCACCCGGTCGCCCGAAAGAGTTAATTCCGACGGCACAGGCACGCATGCTGGCACAGAACACACCGAGCAAGAGGCAATCGCGCACACCGATCATTATCATACCGGCTGCAACGACAAGCCTGATCACGATGTACAATGCGCGCGATGTGCTGCAGGATCTGAAGTAAGTTTATCTCTGAAGGCGGAAACTGAAGGCTGAATTTTGAGGGGTGAAACAATTGATCGCAATGTGTTTACTTTGCTTCTTTGTAGGTTCGTCACTACAGACGAAAAGAAGCGCAGCGGTGGGTCGCGCGAGAACGAGGTGCTAATCCAGCGGCAGAAGGCGGGCAATTTGACCGTCCCGTACCGGGTGATAGATAATCCTTCGAAGCTGACGGCACACGACTGGAACCGGGTCGTGGCCGTGTTCGTCATGGGGCCGGCATGGCAGTTTAAGGGCTGGCCGTGGGACGGGAATCCTGTGGAGATATTTTCAAAAAGTAAGTAGCGCATGGGTGCTTTGCCGTTCGTCAACTTCTTACAGCCAACGTTCAACCGTCTTCTCGTTAGTCGCTGCCTTTCACTTACGGTACGATGATCTCAAGCTGGACGCTAACGTCGCCAAGTGGGCTGTGACGGTGCTCAACATTTCGAGAACGAAGCGCCATCTGGACAAGGCGTGTCTGATGGCATTCTGGGAGAAATTGGACCTCTACATGACCAAGTACAAACCGGACCTTCGATTCTAGATACGATCGACGCACAGAGGTACTGTCGGTGCATAATGGTTCAATGCAGCATGCGGGGCAGCGTAATAAAAACACGCGTTAGGAACAATATTTTTAAACAGCTGATCCATGTGCTTCGTCTTTTCCAAACTGAAAGAAAAAGCTATTTTTGATACTTTTTGCATATTATTTTCCCAACTTCAATCGTGAACGGGTGAACAGGTACTCGTTGAACAAACCATCCGATCACTTTGGGTCCCGGGAATGGAATGTGACTAATTTGCAAAATAATTTCACCACCCGTCCTATCAGTATGTCCTCTGGTTCGATAAAAATTAAATCTCTCCCGATTTCGACGCGAGTGATAAAGATATCGGCTGCAGGCGAGGCACAATAGCGAGAATGAGATAAAAATTGCGATAAACCGGCAGTGGATAGGTGTGATTATCTCCTTTCAATCCAATTTGTTAGAGGTTCGATTCGGAACGCAAAGTAAACAGTACTGATTGTGGTGTTACGAAAAAAGGATCCAGCGTAAATCAGTGTGTGTACTTTTTTTTATTTAAAAGCAGTGCTGAAACTGTCGTGAAACTTCCTCATTCTAATGATTTTTTTTTCTGAGCGTAGGATCAATTGAAAGGCCTCAAAATGCATGCCTCCAGAAAGGCGCTTAACATGATCAAGTATTTGATATTGATGCTGACGTTTATGTGTTTTGTAAGTGTGAGGTTTTACGGCTGGGGGAGGGAAAGAAGTATAGTAGATGAGGAGTTGGGTGTTTTGTCACTGTAATGACGCGCGAAGATTCAACATGGCTTGCAAATAAAAAAATGTTTTTGGTTTTTGTGTCCATTTGCTGTTGTAAAGGTGATCGAAATAATTCAAATCGTAGTCGGAGCGGTCCTGCATAGACTCTTCGCGACCTATACCGTATTTATCGATAACGACTTTGTACGTGCGACCCACTTCCTAATCGCAGTTGGAATTGTCCTGATATTTCTCTCCATCTTCGGGATAGCCGGATTCCTTTTCGAAAATGTGATCATGATATTTTTGGTGAGTGGTATGCTTAATGGGCGTTTCTTAGGGAAAATATTCACAACTTTTCGTTTTTGGTTCACAGTATGCGGGAATATTCGGGTTTGTCGTTATACTTGAGATAATTCTCGCATCGGCCGCTTTCTCCATGTACAACCGTGTGGACAGCATGCTTACCCGTCGGATGAACGTCGTGATACAACGGTTCTTCGAGGACAGTTTCATGCGTGCCAGCTTCAATCATATGCAAAATTCGGTTTGTCAGGCAAAAATTCTTTCAGATACCTCCAGGTCAATTGAAACGTATTTTTTTTTTGCTTGAATTAAGATGAACTGCTGTGGAATTACGTCGTATGTCGATTGGGGTGATTTTCATCCTGGACGTGACCTACCGAACTCCTGCTGCCGTCGGTTCGACGAAGGATGTATGCCGCATGAACGTGGCTGCCACGCACCGATGTCGGACTTTATAGGCTCACGCATCCATATGATTGCCACTGGTACTGTGATTATAATTGTGTTCCAAGTCGTTTGCATCATCACAGCCATCATAATGGGAACACGTCTCTACGTTTACAAACGGCAGCTTAGGATGGCAGGCCTGAGTAGCGGAATGGTTACAGCTCCCGAGCCTGTGATGACCGAGAAACCAAAATATTGATAAAATTAAACAATCAATTATTTGACAAGTGAAAGAAAACCAACATTAAACTGTAACGTTTTCTAGCAACTGTAAACTTTAGTTAGTGCTTGCAGATCACAGTTATTACGCAGAAAGTTCACATATCACAGTTTTATTTTCTTTGAATAGTATTTTTAATTTGTGTAACGAATTTGAACCATTTGAAGCAGAAAACAGTTTACGCCCTCTTGTGGTGAAACTCGCTACTATGTCCAAATGAGCGGTAAAATGCCCTACAAATCGAGTGATTTGTTCACCTTTTCTGTCCGCTGGGTCGACTAAGGAATCTAATTTGACGTTTTCTTCTATTTCTTTTTCAAAACAAAGTTTGAAGAAAAACAAAAAGTTTCGCTGACGCAGAAATCAGTAAAAACTGTTCCATAGTATGATAAATTAAGCAAGAGTCGGCTATAGCACATTGTTCGAACTTTTACACATTTTTGATAGAAGCGAAACAAAACATCGTATATTATAGGGCCACCCAACAGCCAAAATAACGAATCAACCGTAAAACAACAACAACAATCGTCGTCATCACTACTGCTGTCGTGAAAAAAAAACAACCAAAAACAGCAAATCATCTGTGTTTTTGAGTCACTTGCTGGAGTCTGAATTTGTTCAATTCGAAGGAATCGTACATATTATATAGCTCACCCTAGATTCCATCGTAACAGTACAATGTTCCGTACGTCCGTGTTTGATAAAAGTTTGGGTACGTGTTTTGGACACGAAAACTAAATAGCTGTGCAGCTTAGCTCTGTGCGTCAATGCTTTACACTCTTTTCTCTCTGATCTCGATTAGAAAATGCAACCAGTAATCTCAACCTGGAGCCAGATTGGCAGGCCATTCTGGTCATCTGTGACTCAATACGGCAGGGGGATGTGAAGTGAGTATCGTCAAAATCATCGAACCAACCTATAGAACCACCCGATTACATGTTTTCTGGGTCGCTTTTCGTAGTGCGAAGTATGCTGTGCAGGCGTTGAAGAAGAAAATGCTGTCCCCGAACCCCATCACGGCCATGTATGCGCTGCTGGCGTTGGAAAGTATTGTGAAGAATTGCGGCACGCCCGTTCACGATGAGATTGCGAACAAGGCTAACTGTGAGATGTTCCAGAATCTTGTGAACTCCACCAAGCATGAGGAGGTGCGAGCAAAGATGCTCGAGCTGATACAGGCTTGGGCCTATGCGTTCCGGTCAACCATAAAGTATCGCTCGATAAAGGTAAGAAGATTGTTATGAGAGTGCGCCAAGACTGTCGTTTGTTTAGTCGTTTGCCACCGTTCAAGGCGTGTGGTGTTGTCATATCTTGCGCGGATTGTGTGTTTGTGTTGGATTGGATATAATTGGATTAGTCCACGAGGACAGGCTGAGTCATCAGTGAGACGCAAAATGACGGTACGGTTTGAGCTGGTGAAAGAACTTCAATTATTTTTTCGAAATTAAAGCTAACTGGTTTATACGTTAATCGTTATGCGATGAATTCATCATACAATTGAAATATTAATGGAAGTAAAATGAAACGTCACAAGCAAGTCACAATAGCAGTGAACCGAACGATGTGAAACCCGTAAAGTGCACAGATTGTTAGAAAATGTTTTAAAGTTCGAGGAAAAGTTAGCATCATTTTCCAGAAAATTATCACATAAAAATGTTACAGAATAGGGTTTTATTGATTTATTGAGCCATTTAGTGTTACGCTGTGCGGGATTCCTTTGTTCCGTTTTCCACACATTGTCTTTGAGTGTGTCACCTTACGTCAATGTTTATGCTATTGGGAAAGTTCGTTGGTTCGTTTTATTTAATTTATTTTTATATTTATATTTAATTCATTTTACGTGAATACTAGCTATGCTACGCTGTTCAAAATTGTTCACATCTTATTATGTGTAAAAATGTTGAGTTTGATATTTTTGTCTTTTATTTTTGTAATATTTTTTACGTGACAGCATGTTTGGTATTTGAATCATGATATTATATGATATTCCTTTTGTTCCATAGGACACGATGAACATACTGAAAACCGAGGGTCACAAGTTCCCGGAGCTGAAGGAGGCGGACGCCATGTTTTCATCCGATATCGCACCGGATTGGGTAGATGGAGACGTTTGCCATCGATGCCGCTCGCAGTTTACGTTCACCGTCCGCAAGCATCACTGTCGCAACTGTGGGCAGGTGTTCTGTGCCCAGTGCTCGTCGAAGAACAGCACGCTGCCTAAGTTTGGCATCGAAAAGGAGGTGCGCGTGTGTGACGGATGCTACGCTCAGCTGCAACGACCGACCGCAACGCTGACGAAAAAATCCACCGAAGAGGAAGACTTGCCGGCTGAATATTTGAGCAGTTCGCTCGCTCAGCAAGCGCAAGGACCGGCTCGTAAGACGGACGAAGAGTTGCGGGAGGAGGAAGAACTGCAGCTAGCCCTTGCTCTTAGCCAGTCGGAGGCGGAAACGAAGCAGCAGATCCAAGCGCGCCGTCCTACGTTCCACAGCAAAGCACCCGAATCACCGGAACCGCCAACACCGCAGACGCAAACAAAACGAAGCCCTTCACCGGTAGAAGAACCACCCACTGATCCGGAGCTGGCGCGCTATCTGAATCGCAACTACTGGGAGCAACGGCAGGTGATCGATTCACCGGCTTCTCCGTCGGCACCGAGTCCTATGCCGAGTCCGATGCCATCGATGCAACCATCGCTGTTGATGAAGAGCGCCCCTGAGGATGCGGAGATTGACGAGTTTTCTAACTCGATGAAAACGCAGGTGGAAATTTTCGTGAACCGCATGAAATCGAACTCAAGCCGTGGACGGAGCATTTCATGCGACAGTGCAGTGCAGACCCTGTTCATGAATTTGACCTCGCTGCACGCCCGGCTGCTTACGTTCATCAAGGACATGGATGACAAGCGCATGTGGTACGAGCAGCTGCAGGATAAGCTAACGCAGATCAAGGATTCTCGGGCGGCACTGGACGTTCTACGTCAGGAGCATCAGGAGAAACTGCAACGCATCGCCGAGGAGCAGGAACGCCAGCGGCAGCTGCAGATGGCGCAAAAGTTGGAGATAATGCGCAAAAAGAAGCAAGAATATTTGCAGTACCAGCGGCAGGTGGCGTTGCAGCGCATACAGGAGCAAGAGCGTGAGATGCAGATGCGTCAAGAGCAGCAAAAGGCACAGTACCGTATGGGGACGGCATTCCCATTTATGGCTCCGGGACCCGCACCGGGCCAGGGTCCACAGGGCTCACCAGTGCACGTTAGCGGATATCCAGCGGGTCCCGCAGGGTATGGACTGTACGGCCCTCCGATGCCTCCGACAAACGGTGGAACGCTTCCACCACCTTCGCACTATCAGCAACCTCACCAACCATCACAGCCAGCTCCACAGCAAATGTTTTCGCCTCAGCACACCGGTCAGTATGGAATGCAAGGGGCAACGGCACCGGGTGTTGATGGGCAAGGTCCACCAATGCCACAGGGTCCACCCATGCAAACCGGTGGACCGGGAATCATTCCACCGGGGATGAATGTAATGCCGGGACAGGTCCAACCACCGGGTGCCATGAACATGCCGCCATCGGGTGGAGTGCATATGCCGGGGGCTCCGATGATGGCTCCGCAACAACAACCTCCCCAGCAACAACCACAACAACCTTCACAACAGCCACAACAACCAGCACAGCAACCCGGTTTGATGGGTGGTAATCCGATGCAGCAACCAAATGATCATCACCAGCAACAGCAACAATCAGGCCAGGTTCCGATGCCACCCGGTCCAATGGTATCGGTACCGGAACCTGCCCCGGTTGCTGCACCCGTTCCTCAGCAACAACCTCCACAACCCGCAGAAGCACCTGCTCCTGCTCCCGAACCAGCAACGGCGGAGCTAATTAGCTTCGACTAAAAAAAAAAATGGACACTTTATATCCATTCTCCATCTTTTCTCTTACTATATTTTACCGTTTTTTTATAGCCTTTCTATATGTTTTTCAAAATTGCATAGATGCGAACTACATATGTATGACGTATTGTATTAAAATTGCTAATAAATCGCATGATGCAAATCGTTTCTAATCGTATCTAATA
>JXXA01009986.1:0-16693 GCA_000956255.1 Anopheles punctulatus | reverse complement strand
CGGAGCAGGCACGATGGGGAAATCCGTTCGTGCTCGGAATCAAATCAGCCCGTCTTCGGAAGGGCTCTCGCTGTTCCCGATTGCTCCGCCAACATCCCAGCACCGGCACGGTGGACTAGTTGTTAGGGAGTATGTAGTTTGCTCGTCCTCCGTCCTCGTGGTACTTTTGAAGCCTCTTTTTCGCTTCACTTTATCGCTGTTACTACATTCGCTTCAGCTACACACGCCTCGTGCTCCGTTCCGTGCGCTTCAATTCGTTGCCTCGTACGTTGTATTAATGTTATTACAGGTATTTATCATTTGTTTTCTTCTATTACCCACCTTTCGACGACCCACCGTTGCCCGGTGTCGTTATCGTTCCTGCCTAGCCCAACGCCCGAGACGTTCGCGGGGCCGGGCCACACGGGGGCTGGGAAGTGGAAGCAACGAGTGCCACACGGTACTGGGGTTTGCTGTGTGAGCATTATAAATTTTATGATTTCATTGTTGTTTGCGCTTGTTAGACATGATGTGATGCTGTAAAATATGTGTTGGATTGTATACAGCGCTCGTGCGCGAAGGTTGATCGTCATAAGGGAAAGGGAGGTGCGCTGCTCGTTTCCATTTGAAGCCGAAGGAGCAGATTTCTTTCACGTTAAAAGCTTTCTCTCTCTCCCGAGCGGATGCGCATTGTGCGAAGCTTTCGTGTTATTTCTCTCCCTAGCTAAGAATTTTCTCCTACCGCAACTTCTTAGCGATGTCGTGTCATGTCTTCGAAAAGGAAAAAAAACCCCCTCCAAAATGCCTCACTTCCTGAGCGCGGTTTTGATCGATGACCTATCGAGGAACGGAGGTGTAGCGAGGTTTTACATTCAGCCGCAAGAGTTAATGGTCCACCTTCCTGCACGGTGCATTGTCTCAATCAAAACTTTCATTCCCAGCTACCAGCGGTGCAACCGTGACGTTCCGCGCCCAAGAACATGGCCGGATCGGACGCACTACGCCCGAGGGCGGTTGTGTGGCGCATTTTAATCCAACCACCCGGCCGACCCGGCCCAATCGATCGATCATCTTAACGCACATAAATCAATGAATCACGCCAGTATGAGCCCCGAAACGCAGCGAACGATACGAGCGCGATCGAAACGAATCTCGCACGCTCTCCATCATCCATCCATTCCATTCCATTCATCCATCGGTCATAACTCTTGCATCGAACTTCAGGGACGCTTTAGTTAGCTTCCAGTCTGTCCATGCTGCTTGCGCGCATGCGTGCTTGTCTGTGTGTGTGTAGGTGTATTTGTGCCTTGGGACAGACGGTAGAAGCAAAAAGTCCAAAATCACCCTGACAAGGAGTTAACTTGACTTGTCTTGACGGATCCCTCGTACGAATGGCTCAACCCGAACGGAGATTCCTCTCGGGAACGGTTCGGGTTGGCATGGAGAGGGGGCAATCTTCGGTTGAATCCCTTCCGGTCGTCAACGATCACCCGGCCAGGGGCAATCCTCTGCACGCCGTACTCGTCGTACCGAGCGGAGCATACCGGATCATAATATTATTATTATTATTATTATGATAATTATTTATTATTTATTATTATCGAAGGCCCCGATGCAGGCTGCATCTTCGGGCGTGGGGAATGCATCACGTTTGCCCACCGTTGGCGATCGGTGGTGCGATTCGGACCGCCGGATCATACAGCGGAATCGGTGATTTGTTTGCGGCAGCAGTAACAGCAGCAGATATTTGTCCGACACACATAGGCTTTTTTTACGGAACATTGACCGGCTGCCGTTGCGGCTACCATTCCGGGTGAGATTCTTACAGCCACGGATCACTTCCAACGGTGTGTGTGCGGATCGAGTGATTTACGACAGACGCAAACACGGAGCAATCTGGTTGGCATCGGTAGAGCGATGTATTAATAAGCTTTGAATTATATTTAATTGAAAAATAACCTCGAGCGCGAGGGTGAAGAAAATTTGCACGCACGAAGATCATCTCAAAAATGTGGGCCACGTTCTTTCTACCGCATAAAGGTAATGTTTTCTCATACCACACGTTCGCTTCCATCTAATACGGTTGTATAATCTTGTACCATAAACACCGTAAGCGTGTTCCCAAAATGATCGATCTATCCCTAGCCCATTGTAGGAGGATCACTGGGCTAAGCTTTACTTTTACACTGCAACACCTGCGTGGAGCAGTGAGCTCGGAAATACTATTAATCCGATTATCACGATCATTGAACCATCCTGAATGGCAGCAGTAACCGATCGATCATCCTATCCCTGGGTGTATTATGATATTCAAATGGACACACTCCACGCTGCGCAGCAAGCTCCTACTGACCACTCCGTCCCACAGCCCTATCAGCATCCGATCATCTTTGCACCGGCAAAGCGATCGTTCGACTTTTCGAAAGCGAACCCAAGATAGCCCAAGATCGGATTGCAGTGAGATAAATTTCAATCGCTCTATTTTGACAACTTCGCATCGGTGACGTCCGCAAGCGTCCATCCTGCCAATGGGCAGCCCGGGGAATGCCCGCGCGTTTGGAATTTATTGCCCCGTTTTCCTACCGATCAATCAGGAGAGGTTGAATTTTCAGCTCCCGGCGGCACGATCTTACCAGCGAGCCTCCAACGGGGGCCGCATCGGTTTGGAAATGTTTTATTTAATACCTTTTTCACCTTCCCGGCGCAAGGTGCACACTTGTGTTTGTGCACTTGCGGTTGCTAATAATTATAATCATTTATTATTATTGAACATAAATTTTTATTCCATACTTTCCCTGTCGCACCCCGCGGAATCGCTGCAGCGCTCCACTTTGCGCTCAGCTTTTCCTCCCGATTCGTTTGATTTCCGCTAGGCGTCCGCTGGCAGTGGTGGTGCTGGTGGTAAAATTTTACGACAGCATCCAGCGAACCGCCAGCAACGGCGGCAAATATCTGTCAGCTTTGTTGGCAGGTTTATGGGCGAGCGCGTACGGCCCTGGCTGGGAATTGTGCCGGTATGCAAGTATGCCACCGCCGTTGGGCAGCGGTGGCACTCCTCGTCCTTTAGTGACAAAGCCATGGGAGAAGCCGGCCCGCATAACCGCCCCATTGCGCCATTCCACCGTCGTGGAGAATCGCGAATAACCGAAAATATTCCCCTCCGGGCGGCTTGGCTTGCTGTAGCGGGATGCGGTGATGTATGGGTTACACACCGGCTGCACCGGGGATGTTGCATCTCTCGGTTCGAGCAGGAGTTTTGTTGCTTTTTTTTTCTTTCATCCTCTGTACTCTCCCGCCGGTTTGGCTTTCGCTCATTTTCTCGGCACCTCAACGATCGGTTGTTGCGCGATCGGTGCCTCGGGGGCGTATTGTGTCCCGCTCTGGTGCAGTCCAGTCCAGTCAAGCGCCAACTGGTGCAGCGCGCAATGAATAATAATATAAAAGCAAAATATCACAAAGAAGGTGCAGCATTTTTCATAATTCCACCTATTAAGCGCACTGTTATGACGAAAAATTATACTCTCCACAACAGCGTGCACGTACACACTGACGCTAGGGCGTGTAGCGACAGCTAGCGAATGAAATCACTCGAGTTGCTTGGTTCGATGTGCTTCTTAAAGAAAACAGGGAAACCAGTACTTCATAAATCGATGTACGAGTTCCATTAAAAAAAAAGATCCATTTGGTCATCGTACAAAGTATTGATAATGGTGTTGTGGCCCAATAATTCACCTTCCAAGGTGAAAAACCATGCTGTGAAATGTAATGTATTTGTTTTCGAAACAAAATAGAACGATAAAAGTGTTAATGTTTTTGTAATTAGATTTTTATGTTCTTTGTTTTCAAGTCTTTCAACTAGCATTTATGTCTTACGATTTGAGCTATCGAATTAAAAACAAAAAAAAAAACAAAAAACTTTCTCCATCAAACCGATATCTAATCCATCTGTCCGTTGGCTTCGTTTCAGTAGCATCCCGCATGACCTCGTCGCACGTGTCACCGCAAGTCTGCCGGCCCCACTTCCACGGGCCACTGTCGTGGCTGAGTGATCCACCGAAACCGATCGCCTCGAGCAGTGCCTGGGGCAGCCCGTTCGCCTGCCCCCAGGATCCGCAGGACAAGCTGAGCCAGGTGCAGACGAGCCAAACGGGCCAGCATCTCTTCTCCTTCCCGCCGACCCCGCCCAAGGACTCGACGCCCGACTCGGTGCAGACGGCACCGGCCGAGTATCAGGCGACGATCAACGCGTTCATGCATCAGGCCCAGGTTGGCTCGAGCAATGCGGTCGGCGGAGTGGGCGTTGGCGGCGGTGGTGGCAGCACCGGGCAGACGACGGACAGCTGCGGGCTGGACGTGAAACCCTGCCTCACCGGTGGCAACGGTTCGAGCGGCAGCGGTGGAGGCGGTGGTGGTGGTGGTGGCGGTGGCGGCCAGAACCAACCAAAGCAACGTGAAGGTACGGGCAGCAGTGGCGCGGTGGGAGGCGGTGGCAGTGGCGGAAGTGGCCATCCAAATGGCGGCCAACCGACCGGAAGTGGGCTCGGCGGAGTGCATGGCGGCCAAAGCAATGCCGGCGGCTCTACGGTGGGCCACACTTCCGGTGCAAGTGGCGGTCTGTTCGACGGCACGGGACAGTCGGCGTACGGTGGGGGGTACGATACGAGTGGGTACGGTGCTTACCACCACCAGCACGCTGGTGCCTCGTTCGGACAGTCCAACCCGCGCCCAACCATGAACAGCCCGCACATGAAGCCGCAAAGGACGAAAGCTCGCACGAGTGCCGGTAAGATATGGACACGTGGTGGTGTATTGTGGACTTTTCTGTTCGTTTCTTTGTATCACCATCGTTTTCTATGTTTTTTTGTTTTTAATTTCCCACTAACAAATCAGTTCGCTTCGGTTTATTTGCTTTACTAACTTTTGTTTCAACGCTTTTACTGTAAACATTTTTATTTACTTAGTTTTTCAGTGCTTTGGCAAACGGAGTTCAAAGTGATCGAGTCAAAGTCCGTTCTTTCGTTAGACAAACCACTAGCAGTGAGTGTTATGCGTTCATGTACAAACACTACTTAACTGAGGGACCCTCAGGTCGATGTTTGCTTTTGTTTTTCCCCAATTCGAGTGCTTCTTAGAGCACCATGCACCGAGCGGAAGTTGCATTCTCTAGCGTCCGTACCCTGCACTTCATGTCTCATGTTCACGGTCTGTGTGGTTGTATGCACAAATGTGAAAATAAAAGCTGCTATGTGTTTGCTATCATGCTAAAATTGTGTATGTAAATTGTGTTAATTAAATTTAAAAAAAAAACATTTTAAATAATTTGACTAAAGTTCATACCGAGAGCATCCACTAACATACACGCAGCCTGTTTGTTGTTACGCGTGAGATGCATTTTTTCACCCAAAAGTCTAGCCCTCTATCTACGGCTAGCACAAAACGCTGCGCTGCCTTCAACAATCACCGTAGCGCCATTCGAACGCGCTGCAGATGCATTGTTTTGGTTACATAAACAAACCACCAAAGTGCTTGCACTTCCTCCCTGGATGGAGTTTTTCTCTCGCTCCATCCCCATCTCTCGTTGCTCGTTGGTCGATCTTATTCGCAAAAAGTGCATTTGCACCGTGAACCGACGCACCAACACACATGCGTCGTGTGCACGCTCTGCTCGCTGCTCGCTCATCGATTTGCATCTTCTCATTACCGATGCGCTGCCCTCCAAAGCAAACGCTTTACAAACGATCCGCCCCGGTTCCTGGTGGTGAGCAGCGAAAACACAAACAAAAAAAAAAAAATACTAACTAAAACACACGCGCGCCTCGCCAAACCGCCGGGTGGCTGATTTTATGCGCAAGGGCACCAACAACAATGGCAAGCGGCGCAACGGTCGAACAAAAAGTCGAACGATCGTTGCTTTGTGGGCGCAATCGTTCAAGGAAAGCGCACCGGTCCGGTTGCAGTGAACGCGAGCAAAAGAGCATGTGTGTGCGTGAGAGAGAGAGGGAGAGAGAGAGGGAAGGAAAGAGCTAAGATATACACCCTTATGCTCTGCTACTGCACACAGTGCACAGTTCCCGGTGCAATAACAATGGAGAAAATGGAAACTACAGCTATGGGACCGGGTCGTGGGAGGAGGGAACCGAATTCCCCCTCCCCCCCCGACCCCGCCCCTCTGGGACGCTGGACATTTTTTGTAATAAAAAATTGCCACAATTAAATAAAATGAAACTTACATTGGTCCGCACGGTTCCGCAAACAAAGCGCGGCGGATTCCTCCTCCCCTTCTCGGATGGAGATCGGCGAAAAATAAAAAAACGCAAGGTTCCTGCAAACGAAGTAGGCAGGGCACAATTTTCTTTACGCTGCAGAAATGAATTTGTGTATTATTTTTCACTACACCCAGTGCTGCTCCTTGCGCTCCCACTGGACGCTCGGTTTGTTGCTTCATGCTGCCCGATCCCTATGCAGATTGTGTGCCCTTTTTCGGGTCGCACATCGTTGCCAAAGTGGGAATAAAAGTCACAATAATTAACGAAACGGTTCGTCCCGAGCAGCCGTATCGTATGCCAGCGACAATTCAAAGCTTTCCCATGCTTTCCCACCACGGTGGGAAAATCGATTAAACTGTCCGGTGGAGCAGCGGTCGCGTCCGCGATGCAAAACAGATATTGTTCTCGAGCGCCACGCGGCTTGGGCCGTATTAGATGGATCGATTACTATTCAAATTGCGCATCGTGACCTCGTCGTGAGGCGCAACGAAAAAAAAAAAAGAAAAAAAGCATGCACCAAACCAATTAACGCACTCGTACGTGCGTTTGGAAACGGATAGTAGCGGCGAGAGGAAGCACCTTGGTAGCAGGTGGTAACAAATGGATGAATTAAAGTTTCTTGACAAATTATGACGCGTTCTTGACGCGCTCGGAAACAATTTATCATCTACCGAAGTGCGGGAGACGAGGCAAAGCCGTACCGTACGCATAATGCCATGCGACATCTATACCGATGCCACCGATGCTGATCGGTCGTTTTCGACTGGGACCAAATTCCGACCAAGCATCGCATGCAAGCGTTTCGTTCCATCCACACCAACGCACGGTTGGTGGCACGCTTGTTATATAAGCAACAGCATTATTTATTGCATTCCCCGTCCACCGACCACCGGCGAGTGCATAAGTGCCCTTCACGAGGCATATGTGTGAGTTATATTCGATTTTTTTTCTGCTATTGTTCTTGATGCGGGAGGTTAGACTCGCCGCGCAATAAATGGCACCGCGTAATCGGCACTAAATAGAAAAGCTGGCAGCACTGCAATCAGGCTACAAAATCATCCCCGGGTGGACTGGTGTAGCGTACGCCAGAAGGAGCTATTGCTTTCCCATCCACCGCTGCTGGGCCCGTTTCTTGACGCACAGCAAAAATCGTTGGACGCGTCGGGCACACTCGATACTCGATTTGATTTAGAATCTGCCCCGTTAATGGAACACGCTCGTAAAACAATAAAATCGACGCTCGGAGAATTCTTTTCGAAACACACAATTTTACAGGCCGCACGCTCGAGCGCACTTCAATCACCGAAACCGCGCGCTTTTTTTTTTGTTCCTTTGTTTCGTCTACTTCTGCTTCGCTGCTGACCACCGCGCAGAGATTTTGCGCACGCAATCCGCACGTTCCGCGCGTGATTCGCGTGCGCTTTTTCGGCAAACGCCAAATTTATTAGGACCACTTAAGTGTTCTTTACGTGCGCGCGAACGTACAGAGGTAGTAACGGTTTGGGACGAGCAATTATTGGGCAGGTTCTTCTGGCAAACACCTGCCCTCGCGAAGTTCCGCGATCGCGAGAAGATTTGATCTTGAACGCCGCGAATGTCCGGGTTTTCGGAACTCGTAAAGCCGCGGTATGGTTCGTGGAGAAACATCCGCTCCGTTTTCCAAACGCGGCGAGTGTTTAGGTTTAATGCCGGCGACTGGCTCTACCCACCCGCAGAAGACTGGTAGCCAAGAGGCTGCCACTTGCCGATACACTCAAGGACACTCGTGGGCTTGTGTGTTTTGCGTGTGGAGTTGCACTTGCCGCCCCAACTCCAGGAGCCTTCGCGGCGGCATCGTCGCTTTGACGGGAACTTGAGCTGAAGCTGCCGCTGTGAAGAGACTTGCAATAGCGCAACGAATCGTGTGGCGAGATACACACAGTAGCTAGCTGAGTGCGGGAAGAACAAACGTCAACGAGCTTCCCAAAAGTCGACGATTTAAAGAGGTCAACGAATCTCGGCTTGTTTTCTCGGAAACGGACAGCCACAAGCACGGGAGCACTCGACGAAAATTGGACGCTAAACATGGAGCCTTTGACCGTGCGGATTATGTCATCGTTTTTTTATGGTTTTCTATGAGCCAAGGGTAAGCTTGGTAGCTGCTACCTGTGTTATAGATCACTATCGCAGAACCAGCCTCACCACAATGGCGATATAGCGAGAGAAAACACGGTGGAGTGTTATGAGAAGAGATGTGATGTTTACAATATCATCAATTAAAACTGGCTCAAACAGGGCTGTCTCCTTCCTGTGGGATTTCCTGTGGGGTGTAAAATTTTAAACATTCGCTTGCAGTTCAAAGCACTTGTAACGTATTTCCTCACTTTTAAAAGGTATTTTTACCGACATTAAGCGCATCTTTCACCCCAGCTTAATGCAAAACGTTTCTTTGCGCACCTTCAGCCTTAAATATTAATGAGCATGCTGAAGGAAACGGTTTTTGAGCACAGCGTACTGAGAAATAAAGTAGATTTATGTGATTTTATAATTTCACCCCTCCGGTTGAAGGGCCGAATGAGCTACGCGCAGCAGGTTGCAAACTGCACCTGCATTCGTTCGCGGATATCGAGCAGTGGGCAAGATGCACTTAGGGCAAATATAGTGTCGGATGCAAGAATGTTTGCGAGTTTATTTTTGCATAAACCGCTGAAAGAAGTTTATCTGTTGATCTCGAATATGACCGCAAAGTTTGTTGTTTTATCGTACTTGAAAGAAAAGATGCAAATAACAGCTGGCTAGCTTAACATTTAAAACTTAAGTGAAAATTTTAGAAGAGCTTGAAAGTTTCTCTTACAAGGAAAAAGTGTAAGCTTTCAACAACAAAAAATTGATAAACCAAACGTCCAAGACGGTTTGATTTGAACGTTCTACGTCACTTGTTCGATGAGGCTCCATAGGTATTGGTTAAATAAACCGCCTAATTATATCAGCCTAAAACAAATTCAAATCATACTGAGTCGGAAATCACCTTGCGCATGGATAAACGCATCGATCGCATGATCGCGACCCGTTACGTGACCACACGAAAGGCCCTGCGAAAGACCTTAAATCACCAGAAGTGAAGAACGCCAACCGGTTCCGACCGGTTGAACTCCCGACCCAAAACAGCCCATTTGTAGTGCCCCGGTGCGGCCGACAAAGTATTCCGATGGATACCCCTCCGGCGACCATCGAGTGTGCTGTCCCGAAATTGCACTTGTCGGTGGCTCAAGTACCCGCCGACCGACCGATCCGCCGGTCTCCGGCCTCCGGGGAGCGAGACTAGAAGAGGGAAAACCGAAAATAAAACTCCACGCCATTAGAAACACTAACGTACACTCACGCGGGAAGCAATTGAAGTTTCGCATAAATTAAGATGAGAGACCGAACCGGAGCACCACCGTGCGTCCGGGTGCATTGGAGCGAGGGAAGAAATATATAGATATTCCAAACCGCCTATCCATCCATCCACACCGCACCGCACCGCACCGCACCGCACCGCACTGGTCTATCGGTGCAGCTTAAATCAGTGTAGCAAAACAACGACGCACTCGAGCTCCCCCGTGCTGGTGTTGGAGCGCGCGAGCGTCGAGGTAAGTCTCACACAGCCATAAATTAAATCTCAATGCTCCATTGGCGAATCTCCGCTAGCGGGAGCCGCCACCGAAGGGCTGGCCGTGCATTTTCACGGTTAAGACCATCGGTTTCCCCACCACCACCACCCGTTCGCGTTGGACGTGCGTTCCCCATGCCACACTCGTTCACACATTCATAATAGGAAATTCAAACTTGAACACGAAGTTAATTGTTGAAAAACAGTTCGCCGGTATCGTATCGGCAAGGGCAGCAAAATCGAACCGTTCGGTGCTGGCGCTTTGTGGCTGTTGGGCGGAAGTGGTGCGCGATTCGTTTAACACATGTACCGCTTTTGTTTTGTGAGGTGGAAGCAAGGAAAAAAATACAAAAACATGCATACAGTACGCTTTGTTTGCGAACGTGTCTTCGCAAGTGATGTCATAGGGCAGCCGGGCAGGGAAGCATCATCGAAAGCCATCATAAACAATGGCCACTGTGCCCTCTCTCATTCTCCTGCTGTCTACTTCTGGAGTGCATATTTCATTAAGCCGAGAATCTTGTTATTGGCATCGAAAGTTAATTAAAACGCCACTTCGAACGCGGGTCGAATACCGAAAAAAAAATATGCTCGACAATGCACGTGACATTTTCCGAAGAGCATTTATGCCGCAACATGAGGCGCATCGTCATGAAAAATGATAGCCGTGGAATGTTGCTTTTACTTGCGAAAAAAACAGAGGAAAATTAAACCTCCGTCTTGCCCTACGACGGAGGTATCGATCGGGAATGGCTAAACGACAACCGCTCGAGGATTCTTCCGGATGGAGATAGTCCCAGCCTGGCGCCTTTTTGTTTTGCTTCTCCACCTTCGAAAACGCAACCCAATTAGCCACCTGAGCCCGGCTCCGGGACGGAGGTGATGACGGTGCGAAAACTTAGTCTAACAATCTTTGAATGCAACATAAAAAAGACACACAGAAACAACGTTCAACAAGACAACATAAATCCAGCAGACCTTCCGCTCGATCGTGTTCGCTGGTGGCAGTGGTGGTGTTGAACTACTTCTGCCTAGTTATCGCCATCGCCGGGCATGGGCAGGGCATCCAGGACGAACGGTGCGGTGAAGACAACAGCAGGCACCACCACTGCCAGCATCAGCGTCATCAGGACGGAAAACGGATTCCTAAAATCCATATATTTTCATCGGAGTGACAGTTTTCGGAATTTCGTGCTGTCGTTTGTCGTTTTTCGTTTTTTTTTGCCTTCACTCCCATGCTCTCGTAGAGCTTGAGATGTCCATCCCGCTTCGGGTTCTACCTTTCGGGACTCGGAACACGCGTTTACGGATGCGTTTTGTTTCGGTTTTGTTTTAGCGCTCCCGAGGCGCTTCGGATCTTTCGGCCCCAGAGCAGGCGTGCTTGTTAGCGTCGTACTCGGTGCGTCCGGCCAAACAGATGATCGCTTGTTTTACGGCCACCAGAAAATTTGAACTAAATCACGATCACCATCACGCCAGCAGACCTCCGCTTCGAGTTTTGGTGGTGCTGAAGTAATTGGTTTAGAAAAGTGAACGTTTCGAACGAAGAAACGAAAACGCATGCACAACAATGAAGTAGCATGTGCAGGGGATGGACGGCTGGGGTCGTGGGAGAGTAGGTCCCGCTGGGACGCCTTATGGCGCAGTCTCGAACACCATCCCACACAAACGCACAGACCCTCCGAAGGACCACTCGAGCTAAGGAAGGATTTTTATGGTACAGGACAGGTAGGGCACGATCGTAAAGGATGACACACAACACACGCAGGAGCAGGGAGCAAACAAACTCTTTTCCTCTTATTTTTGCTTTTGTTTGGTTGGAGAAGCTCGGAAAAAAGGTCAAATTTATTGCACAATAAATTTTCACCCAAGCATTTGGGCGAAGCAAAAAAAAGCACTCCCATGCGCTTGTCTCTTACGAGACGCTGCTACTTCAGTGCAATTCATTGTGACACCTGTGATTCTACCTGCGCCACACGGCCTGGCGCTCTACGTACTTGTTCGGATTTATGGCACGAGAGGGTCAAAACATGCTTCTACGTCGATCGAGTGGTGGGAATGTGTTCCAATGTACTTTTATTCGATATCAGCCAATTGTTACTTTATTGTTTCGTTACGTATGAAATGATTTTTAAATGATTCAGTTCTAAACGCGATTGTGTTCGTTAAAATGTATTTATTGTCATTTATATTGTTTATTTTTAACCACTTTCACACAGCGTGTCTATGTCTTACTGCTTTGCAGTTTTGTTTCTTTACAAGATGCTGCACATGTACATTTTGAAGCGAGTGATGTAATTTTTTTTTCAGATGATAAAAATGTGTTTAAAGCTACCACGACTACGGCTCAACATGTACAACATCAAACTGCTTCCTCTGAAACGAATTTAACATTATTTTAACCTTACCCGATTCACCTCACCGTAAAACATGCTATCTGATTGATCATTTTCCGCAAACAAGCTAGCACAACATGCCAAAATTATATTGACCTCGCCGCTTTAACCTTCCAAAATCACTAACCGCGCCGTGATATGCCCCTTAGCGATTGCATAATCGCACTGGCTACCCCCCAAACGACGCCGGGCTGCAGGTGCATTGATCCGAGTGATTAGCCGAGCATTAAAATTAACCCAGTCTAGCCAGAGCAGTGCATGCATGCATGTGGCCACAGTTTCTACCGAGGTGGCTGTGGTGGTGGAGGTGGCAGAGAGTAATTAAGAATTTTGCATAAAATTATATCGCGATTCACTGCCAAGGCCGTACGCTCGAACGGTGTTAGATGGCACGTTACCTTCACCGGGACCGCCCCGTGCATTAGCGGCGATACATTTTTTTCCACAGTGAGCTTATATTGCTTGCAACACATTCGTGTTTGTGGTTACTGCCAACTGAATTGATTCGCCAGTCTGCAGTAAAATAATAATATTGTTGTATGCCCAACTGTTGTCACTAATAAAGTAACGTTTACACTGATTAGTTAGATACTGACAAGATTGCTCGGTTGTTCGAGCAGTATGAACGAGTTTCTTCGAGCAAAACCAATGTACCAGCGTCACTAATCACGGTTGGGTACGGGCTCACTGCAGCCTCCTAAACATTTTAACGACTTTTTTACTACTTCGATCGAGATCGTTATCGAGTAGGGGTGGAAAATAGGCACAATCGGTGAGAAAAAAAAATGCTTCAAGCTCGCTGCTTTAGTGTATTCGTCTCGGGTGCACCACTCGGCACCAGCATAGCGCCCAGCTTGCTTCCCCATTCCGTGTTGCGAAACAGAATCGACTTCCCCGTAGAATTTTTCCCATAATTTAGATCTCGCCAGTGCAGCCTACCGTTCGTTCGCTCGTTCGTAAGTACGTACGGTACGCCTGGTTATGGTTGCAATTTTGCTTCGGTGCGACGTTCCTACCGCACCCTATCCATTCAATGGGCCTACAAAGTCGGTTCGGTTCCGCCTGCGTACGTATGAGCACAGCAGCGAGCCATGCTGCCTTCCCGGCAGAAGACCGATCGACGCGGGCGCGGACTGGGGCAGAAAAGGAATGTTTAAATACCTGTAACTTGTCCTCAACACATTGTTTATACGAGTTAAACAAAACATTAGTCAATCGGAGACCTGCGATCCTCCGGCATTCCGTGGCCGGATCAGGGGATCATCGTTACACACGGTGGAAAGGACTCGACTGCCTCCACGGCAGACGACAGTTTCGCGTCGCCTGGAAGGCACGTAACACTGCACGACTGCACGGACGGGATGGCCGGATAACCGTGTGCCGTAACGCCGTAATCCAAACCCACCTCATCGCACCGTCCGAAGACACAAGTACTAACGGCCAGCGACAGCGATCCTCTCGCACCGTTCGTGCGTTCCACCGCGTTGGCTTCCTTTTTCGGGGTCCCGAGGTCCCGAAACCGGCGCAAACGACACGGTGGCTACGTTGGCAGCGATTTATTTAGGAAAGATCATTAAGTAACTGATTTATTATCGGTCACCACACTGGCTCTCGGACGCAGCGTCGTACCACGGAGACGACTCCACCGTCGGTGGGTAGAGCGTTTTGTCTCGTTTGGGACTGTTGTTGTTTTGTTCTTTCTTCTGTTGTCTTTCGGTTTTTCGGTGATTACTTCCTCACCAACAGCCAGCATCGTTCAAACTGCCACCGCCGTTCGGTCCAGCGGTGAAGAGTTTGCAGTGGCAACTGGTGGTTTATTTTTTCTCGGAAACAGAAGCGACCAGAACTTCCAGAATGCTGGATGTGGGAACCAGGCAAACCAGCGATCGGGAGCGGAAAGAGAAACGGGAGAAAGGTATCCGAACCCGAGCCCGGCAAGGCAGGACGTGGAACCTTTCTCGAGATATAAATGAATAAAATTTTTAATTTATATCATCGCTACCGAAAATATGTACGCCTCCGGTTATATCCTAGAGTCCCTGGGCTGAACTCGGCTGAACCAAGTGACAAATGACGATCTTCGCCACACGCTGGGGAGTTCTCATTTTCCTATGCCCATTGACTAGAGCACCTAATTGGAACGGGTTGAAATCAGCGGAGAGTTCCACTGCGGGGTGAAAAAGTGCGGATTGCGTGGATATACTTTTTTATGGTCAATATTGGAAGTTATAAATCGCCACACAGGGCCATCCAAGCAGGCTGAATAATCACTGGTAAGGTGAAAATGTGACACGATTGGAAACCCCGATCGCTACCAGTGGGGGCTGTCAAATTGAATAACACGATGCATTTTACGACCCTGTTCCTGTTCCGATGACATCTTGAACGGACGGACGAATAATTTCCCAACAAATTGGTCCACCGAGAAACGCTCATTTACAGGCAGTGTGATAAAACGCTTCAAGCATCGTTTAGACCGCCGAAACAATGTTGGGCAGCGTTGTTAAAAATTATCGACCGAAGTATATTTCACTCTCATTATTAGCCCAATCTGCGTCTACGGGGAGAAGAAAGATGTTGTGGATGGCCCAAACGGGGTTTAACGGTGAGCGTGGTGTGCGCATGGATCGAACTCGTAATCCTTGGCAGGGCATTGAGCAACGGGCAAAGAAAGCAACGGGCTGCTTAGATTGAACGTTATTCTAGGAATTGTCTATTCTGCACCTGATATTACACCCGGTTTCGTTGGAGAATCGATGCGATTTATTAAGGTACCCACGGGATCCAATTAGTTCCCATGAGCATCGCTTAATGGGGAAACTGTCCCAAGAAGGTCGGTCTTCTTCGGTTCTCCACATTCTCCCCCATGCCGAACTCGTGAAATCATCATGCGGGATGAAATATGGCAAATTCCTGTGATTATGATGTTATGGATGATGATTATTAGAAGGAATCGATTCAGTTTCCGTTCCCATCCTTCCCACGGACCGTGTGGCTCATCTTTAACGATGAACTCGAACGGTGAGCAGTGCGCGGGCTGGATCATCGTCACTTCTTCGTGTGTCGCTTTGGACAAGAGCCAGGAACAAAAGAATGGAAGAGAACAAACGTGATCAACTTCTGGTCGGCAGCCCAAATTTGCCCAAAACGCACGTGGAACTGAGATGAAAAATCGTAAATAAATTAAATTAAGCAAACAAAAGCAACAGTTGCAGCGACTAGCGCAGCGAGTAGCCAATGATCAAGGAAATAACATTTTTCATAATAGATTCTTACCGTTGCCCGATGGCTTCTAACAGGCTACCACCGCCAGCCCCGCAAGAGGGAGTGAGCGAAACGGGGTACGGCTCCATCCCGGGCAGAAACAAACAATGTCTTATAAAAATTAACAAGAACAAGATACTTAAAAGCCAACCGGGGTGCGACTTCCAGCCTCGCGCTCATTCACCACGCTCAGAATCCACCAGGGCCGAAGAAAATCACATAAATATCGAAATAAAAATGTTGTTCTCTCTGAATAAAATTATCTCCACCCGCGGGGGCTCCCACGGTACCCGGCACACCCTCGGCCTCCTCCACCTTAGCAGCACGCAGCACGCAAAACAGAACGCCAAACTCTCCCGGCACCGATCGCGGAAGCGCTAAGCGACGAATCCGGCGGACCCACCCGCCCGGTGGATCGATGGGCGACGCGCGACTGTGTCGAAATGTCGAAAGCGAAATCGAGACTAATTTATTCCATAACTTGTTAAACGGTTAACTAATATTTGATAGTGTGTAGCAGCGCAACCCGATGTGACTAAACACGCATATCCACACACACACGCGCACGCACACACCGACAGCGCTGCGGGTCTACAGGTTGTGGGAAAACCTTTCCCGATCGAACCGGCACTCGGCCGCGCGACCGGCTGTATCTGTCACCGTCACCCGATATTCGGGACAAAGGCGTTCGGGGGTCGCCCTTGCGCTGCAGGTTCGTCCTTGTCGCCGTGTAGCGCGTTGTGGGTCTAGCCAGCATAAAAAATGATGCCCGCTTTGCTTTGCGATCCTTCTGTGCTGTTCCCTTGCAACGGGACGACCGCGCTCATTCATTGTTACGAAGCCGTGTAGCGTAGCGCCTTCCGATTCTCGTCCTTCTCGGGCGTGGATGGGGGAATTTTGGGTTCAAGAGGAGATGGAGGGAGGGGGAGACATATTTCTCTAGCCCCCGTTAGCTGTGGGTTATGTTTGTTGTTATTTTTTATTCACCTCTTTCCCTACCTTCTGGTGCTGCTGCCTAGATCCAGACGCAGAGGGACACTACGAATTGTCTCCGAATTTCGTGATTTCATTCCCTAATTTATCAACGTCAAATTGAAATTAATGTTGCTGTCGAACTAATTTAATTAATTTCAATAGACAAGCTGAGCTTTCCGAAC